>JAZAVJ010000110.1:0-126962 GCA_037954315.1 Neonectria punicea
AGAGAGACGAGAGAAAGAGAACTCTTCGAGTTCGAAGCTTGAGTCCTTTGCCTTTATTTACGAGAGAATTTAAGATCCTTCTTTTCCGATTATAATATAAATTGCCGTCCGCCCTTTATCCCTCACACACCGATTATCAAGCTAGCGGTAGGCTATTTCGATGCCTTGCTAATATTCTTTTCCTACTACTGACCTAATAATCATTCTTATGAGATGCTTTCCTACTAGAGGGTACTAAATATAAGACTGCTATGGTATATACGCGCAATCTGGTGTAGCTTTAGGCTGACCGATAAAGACACCTATACGACGCTTTACTATATACCTTCTTAAGGGACTGCTATTGATTTGGGGTGTTGTTTTTAGTCCCTTTCCGCCGCTAAATTATAAAGTATAAGGAGGCTAGTATAGTACTATATTACTTCCTAGATAAGAATATTACTATTTTACTTTATCTAGCTATAGTAATCCTAGAGTAAGTAGTAAAGGTTAAAGTTATTAATAAGTAATATATAGTTATTTAGTATAGTATTAGCTAAGGTCTATAGTATAGGTAAATTACCTTTATTATTTAGGGGATTATAAAGAGCTATAATTTAATACTAGGTTTTTATAAAGGTAATACTTACCTAGTCCTTACTTACTTCTAATATCTATAACTTAAGCCTATATTACTTATTAATATATATTACTACTTACCTATTATAGTAAATTATATAATAGTTATATCTACCTAAGTAGGCTAGGGCTTTAGTCTTAAGGTTCCTATTTAGTTTAAAGAGTATAATTATATTATATTTACTATAGGCCTATAGAGTAATCTATATAAGAGTAAGCTAATAGTTAGTATTCTAAAAGAGTACTAATATTAGTTAATTACTTAAGGGAGAGATAATAATAGTAAGGAAGTAAAAGCGAATATAAAAAGTAAGGATAGTATAAAGGAAGTATAGACCTAAGTTAAGGACTAATTAAGAATGTTTTATAGTTTATTTATTAAACCTAAAAGCCTTCTAGGCTTCCTTAGTAAGAAGCTTCTTAAGAGTTAAGCTAATAGAGAGGGGGGTAGGATACTCTAGGTTATAAAGGCTTTAGTTATAGTATAGTCTTAGAATTAGAATAGTTTATTAGAATAGCCTTCCTTAGCCTATATTTAATATAAGGCTATAATAAGGTAGTTTTAGCTTTAAGTTATATATTTACCTTTATATAGGATATAGTTTAGTAAGATCTTATATTACTTAGTTACGTATTTTACCCTATTAGGGTATATAGTACCTTTATATTATCTATAGGTTAAGGCTATTTTATAGTTCTAAGCTAAGTATCTAAATCTAAAGTAGTTATAGTATTAAGTAGGATAAAGTCTCTTATTAAAGGGTTTATAGTTATATAGCTATATATTAAGTAAAAGGCTATTATTATAAAGATAGTTTACTTCCTTAATAGAGCTAATATATAGGATTAGGGTTATTTTTACCCTAGGGCTAAGGTAGCTAGTCTTTTATTTCTTTACTTAAATAATCCTAAGTTAGTTAGATTTAGCAATTTCTTTAATAAGCTTATTAGTATTATTTAGGATAGATATAAGTTAGATTTCCTTTATAATTACTATAAAGGTTAGGGAAGATAATACTATATTATTATTAAAGGCTTTAATAACCTAATCCTTAGTATAGTAAGCTTATATCTTATCTATAATAAGGGAAGTAAGGACTATATTACTATTAAGAAGCTTCCTTATTATAATTATACTAAAGTTACTATAAGCTTAGTTTACTATTATTATAGTATTTTTTAGGGTTTAGCTACTAATATTAAAAGAGGTATTTCTAGTTTAAATAGTAACTTTATATTTAATATAGCTTTAGGTTATTTACTTAAGGCTTCTATAGTTTAAAAGCATAAGGTTTTATACTATAATTAATATATAGGATAGTTAGCCTTTTTTATAGTTTAGGGCTATACTTAAGGCTTCTTTAATAATAAAGGTAAAGGTAATAGTAATATTTAAAGTAATTCGCTCCTTAAGGCTTACTTTATAGTTATGCAAGCTATCCTCTTTACGGGATATATATATTCGTATCTCTTATATAATAGTATAAGTCTAGATAATATTCTAAACCTAATTAAGAAGATTAGGAGGGATAATTCTAGTAATAGTATTATATACTTTGCTCTTTAGGTTATTAATTAATATTCTAATTATTCTTATATTAGGTTTATTATTTTCGCTTAGTATATATTAGCTTATTTTTACTAAAGGGTTATATTAGCTTTAATTAAGGCTATATACCCCTAAGTTAATAGCTATTAGTAGTATATTAGTGCTATTACTATAGCCTTAATATACTATTAATTCTAGAGTAATATATATATAAGAATTCTAATTCTAGTATTAAAATATATTTTAAAGGTAGATTAGTAGTATAGTAAGTAAAAATTAGGAATTTATAAAAAGGTTATCTTTCTTTTACTAAGTTACTATACCTCTTTTCTCTTCTTCTTACTAATTAGCTATTATCTTTAATATAGTTTTAATTATACTAATATCTTTCTCATAGTTACTAGCTTAGTAAATAGTTATTAAAGATATTCTAAAGTTAGATTATTAATACTAATACAGCTTTAGTTATAATAATAAGTAAAAGGGTCTTTATATTTAGTAATAGATTATTAAATAATTACTAAAGCTATTATTATTATAAGAAGTAGCTTAATAAGATTAGCCTTTTTATAGCTCTTTTTCTAAATAAATAGTCTTTAAGTTTATTCTAGCTAATTATAAAGGGATTAATTCTCTTATAAATCTTTCTTTCTTAATAAAATAATCTACTAAGTCTTAGCTTAGTATACTTTAGTATATAGGATTATAGTCCTCCTTAATATAATTATTTAAAGTATACTTATCCCATACTATCAATAGTCTTATAGCATTCGGCAAGCATTCCGCGCGGGTAGCTACCGATCGTATAGCTCCCTTTATCTTATGTTACGCGCTGGTAACCCGGGTAGGGTGTAGAAATGGAAGAATTGTAAGGGTTCGTGTAACCAGGGTGCAATATAAGGTAACAAAAGGTAGCATTTAGTATCTTATAAAGCTTCCACTTGGCGAGCTCTCCGAGCGCTCGCCAAGTTAGGGCTTAAAAGGGGCAAGAAGCGCACTATTTAAGCGAGTCCCGTTTAGGGCTAGGGTTGGGACTCCGCGCACAGCTAGGCTGTTACACCTATCAAGCTGATTTCGATCCCATCCATCGCTGCTATCTATAATAATGAGATGAACGCTGTGGATCGCGGTGATCAGATGCGAGCGTATTGGGGCCTTAACCGCCGTGTACGTAGGGGCGGCTAGAAGGCCCTAGCTTGGGACTTTCTACTAGAAATAGCCCTCATCAACAGCTTCATCTTACAGCAAAGAGGGCAGCCACAGTGGAAGCCGGAGGCATCACAAGGCAGTTGGCGGCAACGCCTTATTAATGACCTTATTACAATGTATGCATCTGACAGTCAGTCACGATAGAGGTTTCGGACCGGGGACGAATTTACGCCTGTCTCACAGCACAATTGGGTCCGGAATAAGAATCCCTCAGCTTGTCAAGCTTGTAAAGGAATACGGCTTAGAGAGGGGCGGCCGCAGCCGTTGCGGGCAGTCAGCAGCAATGGAGGCCGGCGATTGAAGAAGTCGCGATACCGCTGTCAGCAGTGTAATGTAGCTCTATGTAGAGCGGGAGATTGTTAGGACTTCTATCACCATACAAAATAGGTGGGGTTGGATGTACCTTTGATTTGCTTTACTCTGGTTGGCTAGACCCCCCTGCTCGTGACCTAAGTGTTGCCTTACGACACTCAAAGGGATACGCAGCATGCACTTGGATTTAGCCACATATGTGACCGTACATTGCCTTCCTCCTCATTGCCTCGCACTTAATTGGCCTCTCATGCCAAGTCAGCCTCATCCCGCCACATGTGCTATGTCTGATGCCCAGTCAAACAAGATGCCTGCTCGCGCGCTGAAGAGCACTTCAGACAACTCCTCGCTCTTGATCGTTCGCCCTGCTTCGCCTCGCCCCTCCCGTCTAGCTTTGCCTCGCCTTGCGGCGGTAATAGACCTGTGTGTTAGTTGTCTTCAAACTCGAGTTTGCTCGGCAATCGAACTAAAACAGAACAAGAAGCAAAAGCTAAAAGACGTGCTGACGCGAAGAAAAGAGCAAACATGGAAAAAGAAAATGGGCCAAGTTGAAGTGGCCCATCAAGACGACATTAAACCCGTCTTGGACCCGTTGTTGAACGCCCCATGTTTTGGTTGTAAAAACAAGCGACAGCGTGAACCTAGGCATTCCAAGTCTTTGCCGAGCCGATCTGCCTCGCGACGATGTTGTATAGCCGCTAGGCGAAACGGCGTTTGGCTTCTGCCTCCATTCTTGTCCTCAACCAGGGATCCTTCAATGCCTTTACATGATGTCCCAGACATCCTCAGCCGCGTGGCAGAACTTGCTGCAGGCCACACTTGCAGACAGCGAGTAGTTGCTGATGGATATCTTCTCATCCACGAGCGAGTCGGCGAAGTTATCCTCACCCTTGGCCATGGCACCGACGAAGACGCAGATGCTCTCCTTGGACTCGACAGACTCGACCCACTCGCGCACGCGCACGAGGGGGGCGTCGAAGCTCAGCGTCACCTTGCGGCAGTTGGGGGGCAGGTGGTCAGTGATGGGGTTCTGGATAACGCGCAGCAGCTTCTCGTTGGAGTTGGTGGAGCGGATGGACAGCCGGTGCAAAAGCTGGACCATCAAACCAGCAAAGCGCTTGAAGGTTCGGGGGATACGGACCGAGGGCGAGACCTCAATAAGAACGCCCTTGGCAGTGTGGATGTAGATCTGGAGCTTCCCAGCTTTGTTGATGGGGGAGTCCAGCAGGGTCAGCAGACACTAAGAAAACGTCAGCATGTTGAATGCCAAACTTCAAGCCAGAGTTGAAACCTGGTGGGTAATGTCGGGCCGGGCATCACTAATGTCCCGGTTCATCTTTCGCATGACACCAATGTGCTCGTCGCTGTTGAGCAGCGAGTACTTATCCTCACGGTGCATCCCGGTGCGACTGGTGCCACCGTGGGACGCCTTGTACGTCTCGAGACTGGCATTGGACAAGACCACGATGAGCCGCTGGGAGTCCTTGTCGGTGGGGGGGATTGGCGTATTTTGCTCAGCGACCAACTGCGGGAGTGAGGGAGGAGGAAGCGATTGCGTTCCTACAGGCGATCCAACTACATTAGCCGTCAGGTCTCTGATGGAAGAAAAAGGACCTTGGTGATTCGTACTAGGCCGCTTGACTCCGGCACGGCGTTCGGGGGAAGACATGTTGGGAGGTCGGTGACGTGTGGGGGGAGGCTGAGATGCGGGTGTGGGTGGATTGATTGAATGCCAGCGGATAGGCAAACGTGTAGGTCAATCGGAGGTCTCGACTCTTGCGAGATTTATGGAGAAGCTCAAAGAGGGCTCCTGACAGTGTTTGGCTGGGTGGTAAATTGAGTAAGAAGGAGAGTATGGGAAATCGTGGGGACGGGAGGAGAGAAAAACCAGACGGAGCGGAGGACAGAGGAGCGAGTGCCGGAGTCCCCCACTAATTTAGTACGGCCTAGCTCATAGCGTGGTACCGGCGGAGTCGGGAGAATGAATCTTAGGTACGTGCCAGTCCGTGGAACCATCAAGGAAGTTACTCCTTCTACCATGTGAGTTACCTCGCTCGTCTTTTTCCCTGACAATATGAGTCGAGAAAATAAGAAAGAAAATGAAGTCATGCCTGAAATTCCATACGATCACGAACCAAACCGTTTGAAGGTATTAAATCATGATTTCGCCTACTTGAACTCGCAGGTGTTGTCTCCGCTGGCGGTCGCCCATTAGACTTATCGCCGTGCTCCGTGGCTTGGCAGCGCTCGCTCGCTCGCTTACCTTAGGTAAGCACCACTGCCTACCCTTTCTTAATGCCTATTGGCTGACAGAATTTAGGATGGCAGTCTTTGATACCATCACACATTGTTAACCATCCTACGACACACACTTCTCCACCTCTGACCAGCAATTGATGAATCCGCCACCTTTTTGGCCCTGCAACTGGTTGCTCTGACGCCGCAACGACTCCCGCAATGTCCTCCCAAGTCGCAAAGGCCGCACGCCGTGTCACACACGAGCTGCACGGCGTCGTCGTCTCTGCTGGCCTCATGCAAAAGACTGTCAAGGTCCGCGTTGGCGGTCAGAAATGGAACAAGATCGTCAACAAGGTGAGCAAGCCCTTCGAGCAGGGAGCTTTCTCATAAGTGGTCTGCTCACCATACCTCCTAGTACTACGCCGACCCCAAACATTACCTCGTCCACGACCCTAACTCGTCCCTCCGAGCCGGCGACGTCATCTCCATCGTCCCCGGCTGGCCGACCTCCCAACACAAGCGTCATGTTGTAAAGCACATCATTGCGCCCTTTGGCGTCCCGATCGAGGACCGACCGCCCGTGCCATCTTTGGAAGAGAGGATAGCGGAGCGAGAGGCCAAGAAGGCCATCAAGGATGAGCGAAGGGCTGCCAAGCGACAGGCAGAGGAGGAACAGAGGCAAGAGGAGAAAAAGCTGGAGCTTGAGAAAGAGGAAGCCAAGCGCAAGGCCTGGGAGGAGGCGCAGCAAGTGAAGGCATAGACCTCAGCGAATGACGTCGATTGGTGAACTTGGAACCCATCATCGCATACATGGCGGAAATATTTGCCAGCACAACATCCTGGGGCATAAATGATCGGTTTTGGGAGATCAGTGGTGGGAATTGGAATGACGGGCCCGACTCGCTGTCTTGTACGATATCGTGAGCTATTTGACGTGATGAAGCGTCATGTACCAAGGCTGTTGCTATAGAAATGATATGCCAGACATTTAGCTCGACGAAAGCATAGATAGCCGTAGTTCCCGAGAGAAGCACTTTGCTCGAGGATCAAATTCCCACGACGGAAATGTTCTCGCAGTTGCTCTACCCGTCGTACTAAGATACATGTGGTCAACATGACAGTTGGTCACAAGCCCCGCCGTCTAACCATCTAGCCGCCCCGTTCTCCAAACTCCTTTGCCCAATCCTCATACTCCTTGAGTCCCGACTTACTCACGCTGGGCCGGATTGTATTTAGACTTGCCCTGAAGTCTGGCAGCTCGATCGGCCGAATCTCGTCCATGGTCATTCGTAACAATGCTTCGCCCAAGGATCGCAGCGGTCCCATGGCGGCGTCTTTAGCGAGGGCAGTGATATCGGAGCCAGAAAACCCTGATACGCAACTTCAGTCAGCACCCATTCCATCGCCACTATTCCTAAGTGTCACTCACCATCGGTTAGTTCTACCAGCTGGAGAATATCATCGTCTGAAAGGTCATGTTTTTGTTGTCCTAGGAGCGTTCGTAGCTGCGTCTCTCTGGTGGTTGGCTCTGGGAGTGGGATGTATTGACGCCTCACAAAGCGCCGTCGGGCGGCCTCGTCGATTGCCCAGGGCAGATTTGTTGCAGCCAGCACCAGGACCCGATTTGCATCGCCCCTTTCCTTGTCCTTCTCGCTGACCTCTTTCCCTGCAGCTGCTCGTTGAAGGTCGCTCCATTGAATGAGAAACTCCGTCTTGATCCTCCTAGTAGCCTCGTGTTCGCCCGAGCCAGATCGTTGTGACAAGAGAGAATCGATTTCGTCGACGAAAATAATGCTAGGAGCCAGCGTCCGAGCGAGCCCAAAGAGAGCTCTTACTAGCTTTTCCGATTCGCCCAAGTATTTGCTCGTCAAGCTGCTCGCCGAGATGGAGAAAAAGGTCGACTGGGACTCTGTCGCAACGGCTCTGGCCAACATTGTCTTTCCTGTGCCCGGAGGTCCAAAGAGCATCATGCCCCTGGCCGGTTCCCGCAAACCCATAAATAAATCTGGGCGGAGGAACGGGTACACAACCGTCTCCCGAAGGGCATTTTTGGCAATCTCTAAGCCTGCAACATCGCTCCAATGGACCTCGTCCCCCTGAACAACAATGTCATTGAGTATCTGCTTCGCAGCACCTTCGTCGATACCGGCTGGTAAGCTCTTGAGAATGGCTGCCTTTTTCTTCTTCCACGCTGTCATCTCGTCCGCGTTTTCGTCTGCTAAGGAGTCTTCCGACGTCTGAGCTTCCGAGTCTGCTTCAATGGCAGCTTCCTTTGGCTTCACTCGGCGAGCCGTGACCGAAGGCTGTCTAGCATCGTCTCCAGATGCGCTCGAGCCAGAAGCTGGCCTTGGCTTCTGTTCGCGTCTACGAGAACGATTTGCCCGCTCCGGATCGGACCTGGTTTGCTTGGATGGTCCAAGCGATCGCCTCACAGCTGGGCTTCTGCCTGCCCGAGTATCTGGAATGGTCCTCCGCTCCGAAACCTCGCCAGAGTCATCGGCAGCCCCGGGATCGTTGAGAGGCTCATGTTGCCTCGAGGACTTATGGGGAGACGTTATTGCAGAGCCGCCGCGTCCACCAGCAGCCCGCTCCGAACGGCTCGACCCCTGATCTGTTGATTGTTGATCCTGAAGTGACAAGCCTCCGAGGGCGCTGGATGCCGCGCTCACGGAAAGTAGTGATGGCCTGGCGTAGAAATATTCATCGGAATGGCGCGCATCTCCGCTTGACTCGCCTTCTCGAGGCACTACAAGTCTTCGGGAATGACTGTCCCATTGTAAAGGTGCCGACGGTGGCCTGCGAGCTTGGTCGAGGGAAGGCCGCGGGCTCCCGTTTATTGGTGTTGGCCCAGCTTCGGAAGAGACATTTCTAGTGAGCTTGTCCTTGGAGCCCAACGCACTCCAAGCCAGAGTGGCAGCCTTGCTAGGCCCCTCGCCAGCAGGTTTCGATGATTTCCTGGTCATTTTGGTAGGCCTATCACCCGCCTTTCCTGATCGCAAAGTAGTTCTCATGGTGTGCTTTTCTGGGCTAGACGATCGTAAAGTCTTATCTGGTCGAGGAGGCATCCTTGGGGAAGATGATCTCGGCAACGAGTTCGTCGAGGATACTGGTTCGAGGTATGAAGTATTTCCCCCGATGACGGCGACTTCAGAAGATCCACGCGTAGGAAGGACCGGCCGCGGAGGCAAGGCTGGGCGCGACAGTTCTGAATATGTCACGGCGGGGATTGTGCCTTGGCCAATGGCTCCCTTGCCCCGACTGTCGGTTTCTGCCAAACTAGGTCGCTTCGATAATTTCCCCGTCGACGGTGCTGGGTTAGAGTCATCCTGTCGCGAGATCCGTAGCGCCTCGAGAAGGTCGATGCGTTCCTTGCACTGCAACTCGAGCTCTTTGAGGGCATCTTGCAGAGCCTTCTCGGTGGTTGTCAGTGGGACGTGGACTGGAACTGCTCGATTCGCTTGGTAGTCGTAAATCTGATCAAGGGCACTTCTCCAGTGACGCATCGCCTCGATCTCATTTCCCTACATGCAGATGGCGTGGTGAGCCAAGGTAATTCGGTATACTACCTGATTGAAGCCCCCTATACACACTACGTACCTGGCTTTCATAGTAAACGGCGGTAGAGCAGCTTAGATAGCTATCATCGTATGTCTTTTGCATCACAGCCAGGCTCTTGTTGCGCAACATTGCTTCGGCACCAAGAACATAGTAGCCCTCAGCCTCGTTTTGGTCGGTTTAGGATCTGACCAACGGCGGCTTTGCACGCTTTGGCCGACAAGGGCGGTCCTTCGATCGGCGCGTGCACTCGCGAGCTGCGGAGGCCAATGTCGGAATAGCAACGGACGGTCGAACCGAGACGGTCCAGGGGTGATCGGGGAATATGCGTCGTGGCAGCAGGTGCTCGAGGGACCTTGCGGTCTCGTCGGTAGTTGAAGCAGGATGGAGTGAGTTCGTCGCAGCACATGGCGAAGAACTAAGGCATTCATTTAGGCTGGGGTGCGGGCGGTGACGTAGTCTCCATGGCTGGCACTGCCCGCTGGGGTGGGCGCTGCCCGTTGGGCGCTAGGTACCGCTCCAATGTATTCGTACTACTAGGCACGTCTTAGCGGCACAGGCAGGCAGGGAATTGCCTAATTCGTATGACTATGAATCTGTCTGGTAGACTAGACTGTCTAAGTTATCCATGAACGCAAGTGATAGCTTGGATACCGTATTTCTGGGTTCACCGCTGCGACAAATACTTAGTTGTGGCGAAGGCTTCTTTGAGAGGTATTTTGCACCTTGGCTATTGAATCCTATCTGACGTTTCTTCTGTTCCATGAACCTGACTCAAAGAGGGCGGGGCGCCCTACCTATTTTCTACGCTGAACAAGATTCACCAATCTCTCCTCGCCCCAGTATGAGAAATAAACTGCCGGTGGATATTCATTATCTTGTCTTGATCGCAGACAAACCAACACTGGACGATGTTCGATTGCCTCTCTCTGACATGTGGGATCTATTGGCCCACTGATCTGGCTGGTCAAGAGAGCAACACGCGAATCTCTGCCGTGGTTCTGGGGAACACCGATCGGAGACCCTCGTCGTCGTCCGAGTCCACTGAACCCTCCTCTCCTTCAATGATTTCTTCTTCAAGCTGCTCAAAGTCATCGCAAAACTGCTCAGCCGCCTCCTCCGTAATTTCCCTGGCAAGCTTGGAGTCCTGGAGGTGTTTCAAATTATCCATGGCATCCATCAGCGCAGACGGCAGGAAGTCGTCCAAGGTATGGCTTGCCTGGCTCAACACTTCCCTATCCAGCGACCCCTCTCCTTTGTCGCCGTCTGCCTGCAACATATTGAGTATGGCTTCCAGTCCTGATCCTTGGCGGAAGAACCTGTACTGGCTCGCGATCAATCTTTTGACTTCCTCGGCCGCCTTATCGCGGAGCCGCTTGCTCCTGGTCTGGGTAAACTCGAATAGTTCGAGTGGAATAGCCGCAGAGAGCATGCAGTTGATGAGGAATATGGACCCGTTCCGCTTCTCCATTGACTTGGCCATGTTCTCGCAGCCGGCCATGAAAGGCTCGAATGCCTCCGCAAGCACATTCTCGAATTCTGTTTCACGGTCCTCCGAGGCGGCAAGAGATGAGTCGTACGTCTTGCTTATGGCATTCAACTGCTTGAGCGAATCCTGCAGGAAGACTGGTGGACCAAGGTCGGATGGAGCATGCTGGAATTCGCCTTGAATAGTCGCAATATGATCTCGGACCAGTGCGCGGAACTGGCGAAGAGCCTCCTTCTCGAGACTTTCAACTAGTTCGACAAGATTAGACTCGGGACCAAGCGCCTTCTGGAACGTGACGCGGTAAAAGTTGATGAGATTGGCAAGCTTGTATGATGGAATAATATCCTCGTTGGCCTGGATAACCTGCTCGACTCTCTGGCGTAGGACACGAGCTGCGCCTGCGATATCGCGGTCAACCAAGTCGTGAAGAGCCTTTAGAGCATTGAAGTCTGCTTCCGCCTCATCGTCGTCATCGGCTACTAGGCGCCAAATCTCAGCGTCTCGTCCAGATTTGAGTCCCTTGGCAAGTTCCTCGCCCTCGGCGACAAACAGAATTTCCAACGCCTCACGCTCGCTGACTGTCGACGAGTGAATCCAAGCCAGCATGTCTCCAACATAGCGCAAAGGGTCATGAGCTGTCATGTCAATGGGTTTGACCGATCGATCTTCTGCGCCAGATGGTGAGGTTCCAGTTAGGGCGACGTAGAAGGAGTCTGAAAGAATCCGCTCTCGCGCCTCGGCAAAGAAGTCAAGGCAATTCTGGAAGAGAGATGGCCTTTCAGCTAGGACACGCAGGGCGCGTCGAATGGACGAGTTCATTTGAGGGTTCTCGAGGTTCAGGGTCTTAAATTCTCGTTGTATCCATTTGTAGAGTTTTTGGAAGCCGAGGTTGATGTTTTTTGATGTCTGTTCCATGAGCTCCAGGCCCAGCGTTTGCTTCTCAAAGCCAAGCAAGATCTCACAGTCCTTGCTGATCTTTTTAGCTTTGCTCAGAGAGTCGAAAAATTGGTCATCCACAGGCTCGGCTGTCATTGTCAGTGCGGCCACCTCGTTTTCGGACATGATGAAATGCCTCTTGAAGGCGCCAAGGAGTTCTTGTTTGACTTCGACCTGTCTCCGTTGTTCTAGAAGGGACGCCGCCTCAGACAAGGCCGGCGAGGTCTGATTGTGGGCAGCAACGACTTGGCTCTTCATATCCTCATATCCATAATTGAGCTTGTCGAGAGTTGTTTTAATTCGTCGAAGTTGCTGAAAACTGGGTTGGTATGGATCTCGCTAAAAGAGTGAATAAACTCACCTCTGCAACACGCCCGAATTCTGTGATAACCTCCGCATTGCTGTCAATTACTTCCTTCTGTAAGTCTAGGCGAAGACGACGACGGGTCTCGGCATCATTCTGAATCCCTCTCTGATCGAGGAGGGCGAGAGCGTCTCTGAACTCGGTATCTGAGTGTGTCGTTGAGAGGACGCTGGTGACTTTCGAGGCGAGGGGGTTCAAGCCTTTTAGAGCCGAGGATGATGCCGAGGAGTTCTCTACCGAGAGGAGCCCTGGGCTGGAAGCATCTCTCGAGGGCAAGTTTCTTACAGACCATGAGGGATCTGACAACATTGTGTTGATGTGAACCCAGCTTAGAAGCGAGCATAAAGATCCGATAAAGCCTCGAGACCGCTAACTCATTTCGGTGCGACCCCGAGAATTTGTAAGAATCGAAGAAAGTCGCAAGGATGGAATTGGTTGCGATTCAGGCTTATAGGGTGAATTGTGACTTTCCGAGCTGAATAAATACCCCAAGGCAGTCAGCTCAACTCATCGAACGCATAGGCCGTGCGTCTCTGTGTAGTGCAACGGTGTCGTCCAGACTGAAAGGGTAGGCGGTGTGTGGCGCAGGGTGGGGTGGCTTATCGCCAATAAGTCGGGCAAAATAATACACCGCCTTTGAACGTCATACCCGCGACGGCGATGCCTGGAGTACATCCAAGCCGCACTTCGAAACCCTGTTGGCGGGTAGCATCATCCTCCGTTGTCATCGCATGAACAAGATCCCAAGGTCAGTCCTCTGGGCTTCCCACCCCCATAATTCCAATGCCTGGCCTGCGTCGCACGTGCTGAGCTCATGCATGCGCATGTGGTCACGCTCATCATGGTCACCTGCATCAGCCGGTCCTCACTGGTTAGCTAGGAACTACGCTCACCATTTCCAGTTGATAGAGTCTGCTTGCGCATCTACAGCGGTAATCCTTCTGTTTCCGAAGCCTTGACAACGGAATCCTGCGTGAGAACCTCGTTGAGGCAGACCAGCTCCTTCTTCCACGCGTCAACACTCTGCAGTTTCCGTCAGACCCCTCGACTATCATCCGCACCAGCACTCGACACCACCAAGATATGCGCATCGCAGGCCATAAATAAGCCCTTGCCTCTGGGCCCATCATGACTTCTAATATTTTCTCTCGGATTGCCCCACTCTCGAGGGGTACTCGATCGTTCTACGAACAGTTACGTCCCCAGGGCGACAACGGATTTGCGGACGATCATCCTGGTTTGGATGAGGAGAACCTGGGCCAACATTTCAACGATTTCGACGCAGAAGGCCTGGCAGTCGACGACAGTCGTATAACGGTCGAGAGCGGGGGTTTTGACACAAAGGATAACACTCGGGCTACACGCCACGCTACGGCGCACGCACGACACTCTGGCGGGCCATCCTCGAGGTGGCCTGTCCATCAGGATGACGAAGTGGACAACGATGTACCGGCATCTCTGTTGGTAGAACCTAACGAGGCCGAGAATCTTCTGCCCGGTTCATCAAGGCGCACCGGACGACAACCGGACCCTACTCCACAAGCAGCGGCTGGACCATCGTCAGCAAGAGCTCGCGCACAATGGGAGACGGCAACGACGCAACAACGACTTCACCAGGAAGACCCTTTCAGTGCTCCTTCGGGATCTCAACGAACGCCATTGATGAGAGGAATAGTGTCCGGTGGTCCTCGGGAAAAAGCACTCTGGAGATGGGTTAACACATCAAATCTCGATAGCTTTATGCGTGATGTGTACGACTACTACGAAGGAGGCGGGCTATGGTGCATCTTGTGCGCTAACGCCTTGTGGCTTCTGTGAGTCCTATTGTTTTGATGCCGCTGTCTGTGCCGATTTGCTAATCCCATGGCAGAGAAACGCTCTTTGTGGCCGTGTTCCTGACCTTCTTGTGTCAATGTGTCGACTACGCCAAGGTTCCTGACAGCAAATCTTTGAACGAGGTCGTTATAAAGCAATGTACTCGTAAAATGTCTGGGATCTGGAGCCTCGGTATCTGGCTGTACTCGTTCTTCTTCATTTGGAAGTCGGTGCAGTACTTCATTGAGATTCGCCGGCTCATTTATATTCGGGACTTTTACATTCATCTTCTGGACATTCCAGAAGAAGACATGCAGACTGTATCCTGGCAGGATATTGTAGCACGGCTCATGACGCTTCGGGACCAGAACCCGAAAACAGCTACCAACATGTCACGAAGACTGCGCAACTTTATCGGAACACAATCCAAGGAGCGGCTTGATGCTCACGATATCGCCAACCGCTTGATGCGCAAGGAAAATTACCTCATTGCAATGATCAACAAAGATGTCCTGAACCTCTCTCTACCCGTACCGATAATTGGTGGTCGTCAGGTATTCTCGAAGACGATGGAGTGGTATTTACATTATTGCATACTCGACATGGCATTCAACGAGCTTGGTCAGGTCCAACAAGACTTCCTTCGTACGGATCGAAGAGGATTGCTTAGCCAAAAGCTGAAGCAGCGGCTCTATTTCGCAGGGATTCTCAATCTTGTTTTCGCACCCGTGGTACTCGCCTATGTCATCATTGTCTACTTCTTCACATATTACAATGTGGGTAGCAACAATCCCTAGACTCTCTGGTTGGTTAGCTGACACTATTCCCAGGAATACCAAAAGGATCCAAAACTAGCAGCCGCGCGTAAGTACACGGCACTGGCTGAGTGGAAATTTCGGGAGTTCAACGAGCTCCCGCATATCTTCTATGAAAGGCTACACATGTCTGTCCCTTTCGCGACTCGATACATCGATCAATTCCCCAAGCGAATGACCGAAGATATTGCCCGAAGTGTCGCATTCATGTCCGGGGCGATCACTGCTATCCTGGCGGTTGGGTCTATACTGGACTCGGAGCTGTTCCTAAGCTTCGAGATTACGAAGGACAGGACGGTACTCTTTTATTTGGGTATATTTGGTGCCATCTGGGCCATCACACGAGGAATGGTTTCGGAAGAAACACTCGTGTTCAATCCAGAGTACGCGTTACGCAACGTCATCGAGTACACCCATTACATGCCAGATCACTGGAACGGCCGACTGCATAGCTTTGATGTGAAGAAGGAGTTTGCAGAGTTGTACAAGATGAAGGTGGTCATATTCTTGGAGGAGGTGATGGGCATCATCACGACACCAATGTTGCTCCTGTTCTCGTTGCCCAAGTGCAGCGACCAGATCGTCGACTTCTTTCGCGAGTTTACGATCCACGTGGATGGGCTTGGATACGTATGCTCATTCGCCGTGTTCGACTTCCAAAAAGGGGTTGGGAACACTGGACAACAAGACCGACATCAGGATGTGCGGGAGGACTACTACGCGACAAAGCATGGCAAGATGGCAGCCTCGTACTACGGCTTCATCGACAACTACGTCATCAACCCAAAGACGGGAATCCCCGGGCATCTGCCACCAGGGTCGCGGCCGCCTTTCCACCCTCCTCCAGCTTTCCCTGGGCTCAACTCACCAACTTTGGCAGCAGATATGCAGGGCTCGCACATGGGTCGGGCGGAAGTGGGTAGGGCCAGAAGTCGGGCTCCCGGCCCGGGCACGGGACGAGGACCACGAGCTGGGCCGGCCATTCCCCCACCATCGCCAATGGCATCCATTTTGCTGGACCAGCACCACCAACCAGCAATGGGGAATACCGGAGCACGTAGCTTGTACCTGTCGAGGCACCCTCGCGGGGGGTATCGTGGGGAGAGCCAAATTATCGAGGAGACGCTCGAGGACAGCAGTCGGGATCGACGACTGAATCAAGAAGAATCAGTGTACGAAGCTGGGGGGGTGTTGGGCGAATCTATGTGGGAGACGTCGCCAGGTAAGGATCTGAGCCGGGAGAATAGCGCGGCCAACACGGAAGAAACGGATGCCGGTGTGCTGGGTCTGATCTATCAACTGCGACAGACCCAAAGACCGCGACGAGGCGGTGGCATGGTGTAAGGTCGGGTCAGGGCTACGGGGAAGGATGCTTTCTTTTGTTTGTTAGGAGGGCGTGTGGAGATGATATGGCCCTTTGGTCGCTTTACCTGGGTACCCCCCCGTACAGCATCCAGTTTTTTTCCCCCTGGTCACCTCTGGCATCTTTCTGCTTGCGCAAAGTTGCTTTGCATGCAGCGTTCTAGACAAGGAGAATTAGATATCCAAGGAAAGGCAGAGGCCGCAAGAATGTGGTGCGTCAAATACAAGATTCAGTATACAGATCTGTACAGGGACGAGAGCCGCTTTGCTGGTCTGATGGTGTATTAACTCAGATGTGTTGTGAGATTGCGAGATCGCCGATACGAATATCCGAGGCTGACCACGTGGCGTCCGTACATGTCTGATCCAAAAAAAATACATCTTCCCTACCCAGGACCTACGTTAACCGACGAGCAATGTAACGAATGGGTTCGGCTCCGACACGCAGATCGGGAGATCGGATGATGACTTGTGTGGACTGTCTATGAAAGAGAAAAATAAGGGGTTCTAGTCATATATCGGGCGAGAGGTCTTAAGGTGATTCGAATTCCTGCCTCGTATTACGTACGGTAATTGATGTTGGGATGTTAGATGGCCATATGATTGATTGATTAGATTAGAGGGCACTGGAGTCCACTGAATCTACCAGGTCGGTACTAATTACTACGTAAGCACTTAGGTAACTCCTTGACTACTTACTTACCTCGAGATGGGCACTACTACGTTCTGGGAAGTGTATGCGGTGTGGTCACGTGCCGGGATGCCTCTGTTATTAAGCAAGAACTAAAAAAAGAAGAATGAAAGAAAAGAGAGGCCAGGCCCTTCATTTAGGTGGTTTGGTACTTCGTAGGGTAGTATGGCAAGGATATTCTGCCGGAGGGTCGGCATATCGGAGAACCGGGGGCGGCAGTCGGCGGGCGACGCATTTAGTTGCTTCTGACCGAACCGAAGAACCCGGGACTGATTGATAACTTAATTGCAACCCTCCCTGACTGCGCCCCGAACGACCAAGGCCCAAGGCAGAGTAGATATCCTGACCGTTGATGGCCAAACAAATTATTGCTGTGGGTCTGGGCGAGACCTCGGTTAACTGCTAGTGCTGCGTAGAAGTAGGGAAAAGCAATGGAAGCACCAATGGTTTAATTTTGCGTACTTGGGTTCCGTCAGGTTACGTACACGCGCGTGCCCACAGACGAATTATGGGCAGGTTCCGATGCACTGGGACTCGGAGGGGATGAGTTTGATAGAATACAAGTACTGTAACTAGCGCAGCACACTTGACATTGTCACATCGCGCATCGTGAACACCGAGGCACGCCGCGGGATGGTTTTGGATGAGGTTCGTCCACCCTAACAAAAAAGCAAAAAGGGAGGTCCATAACGTAATAGACCCGGTACAATAAATAAGGGTGCATTGTGTTCGTACCGTGATGGCTGTATGTCAAGCCAGCCTCCGCCTTTGCGCTGTAGTTAATTAGCGGGTGGAGAGAAACAGGGACAGAAGAAGTCGTTCCCGGCGGCCCGTGACGTCCAGCGAATGTGCACGACACCCAGGTAGATAGGTTGTTTACGTACAAACCCTCGCATACCGAGATTTCAGATACAAGATGGGACCGGAGCCAAGGTGGCTCGTGTTTAGCGTGCCGTTGCCCACCCATTGTTCCTATTCCTCCGTCCACTGGAGGGATGGAGGCAGACACGTCCATGAAGCAATGGGGAAAGAGAGCAACAAGACTAAAACCACAATGTTATAATTTCCCAGGTAGTTACTGGATTACCCTATTAATTCCGCCTCGAGTGTTGGCGCATGTTCAAGCAACGTACATAGTAGGGCGGGAGACACGCTGGGCTGGGCTTCAGCTTCAGCTAGGTGGATCCCATTTGACTGTTCCAAGCACGCAGGTGGAGACGGAACAATTGCAGAACTGCATCGATATCTTGACGTTGATGACCTAGTCTACTTAAATCACATACGCTTACTTGGATTCCCTTAATACCTCAGGCAGATGCCCATCAGTATATAAATGTGCGAAATATGTAGGTAGTAGCCCGAGCAAATTCCCGAACCCGCGGCATTCTATATCCGCCGGAGATGCGAAACAGCGAGGTAGGCATGTACTGTCGCCCCGCCGCAGAAGGGTCACCGGGCGCCGGCCTGTTAGCGCCAAGGCAGGTAGGTACTTGAGTACAGAGAGCGAATTATGTAGCGGTCTCTTAATAGTACCTGGGTCATGGAAAGGATCCATGTACCTCCGCGGACGACGCGCCCCAGTGACCTTTCTGCATGTCCAGAATACCGAGGTCCCCCCTCCCCCACGAGGTACCATCCGTCCAATCTACAGGTACCTACGAGCGCTGTAATTCGAGGCGGGACCACCCCTAAGTTCCTTCCATGCTTGCTTTGGCCGCCGCCCCCGCCCGCCAAGCTGCCCGGACTCCGAGGCCGTAAACGGAGCAACCCCCCAGGAAAATTTCCAGACGACAGCTAATACTTCGTGCAACTCAGCTTTCTGCTTCGTCCCTTGCCTCCATCCGATCCGTCCTGCCCATCCACCCACCCACTGTGGCTTCCTCCTCTTGACCCTCCCCCGAGAACCGAGAACCGAGCGAATCTTCAAAGGAGACCGACCACTTGAGGATATCGTCTTCCTCAGTCTGCTCACTAATCCCGCTTCCATCGTTGGTTTGTCGACGACGCACGACGACTCCGCCTCCGCCTCCGCCTCCAGCCACCCGCTCACCACTCACGACTGAATTAACGACTCACTACGTATCTACATCACCAAGTGGCACTAACCCACCCCGGTCGCATTGGGAACATTCAATTGCCTGCGTCTGATCTCGTCTCGTCTCGTCCACCTCTTTTGTCGACATCGGGCTCCCGTTGCCGCTCTCGTCCGTCTACCGATCCCCTCGGACGCTCTCCAGCACCTTCTCAACCACAATTACCCGGCCTTTGCCCAGCTTTCATCCTGGCTACCCTCGAATCCAAGCCTTTCGGCGGAGCATCGGAAGCTGTGGCCACCATGGCCCAGCCAAGTGCAGAGCCGGTCGAGGACTACGAGTGAGCCTTCTCCCCCCCTAGATGTGAACCGCGAGCTGTGAGCTGCGAACTGGGAGCTCTAGCGGCGTCATCGATTCTCCCCTCTCAAGAGCCCTTCCCGCTAACCTGGCCCGCGCGACAGCTATGAATCCCTTCCGCCCAACTTCTCCCTGCTGCAAAACATGGCAGCAGGCGCCTTCGCTGGCATCGCCGTACGCTGCTCTAGAGCCCCCGTTAGACCATTTACTCGAGACTGACTGCGTTGTCGCCTCCCAGGAGCACACCGTCATGTATCCCATCGATGCGATCAAGGTTCGCCAAGCCAACCCGTTGCCTCAGTTCGACCGCAATGCTGACCCGCACCTCCCAGACACGAATGCAGATCCTCAACCCGAGCAGCACGACTCCGGCCTCCTCGGGTGTCATGCGCAACACCTTCCATATCGCCAGGACCGAGGGCTTTTTCAGCTTGTGGCGCGGCATGTCCAGTGTCATTGTCGGAGCCGGTAAGCCCAGCGCCGCCTGTCCCGCTCTCGCTTCTCCGTCGTCCCTTGCTGACGCGCATCACCAGGTCCTGCGCATGCCGTCTACTTTGCCACATACGAGGCTGTTAAGCACGCCATGGGCGGAAACCAAGTCGGTGTTCACCACCCTCTTGCTGCCGGTGAGCTTCGTCCACCTGTCCAATTCCCGTCGCAGTCTACTAACATGTCTGTCCCCTAGCCACGAGTGGTGCCGCTGCTACTATCGCCAGCGACGCCTTCATGAACCCCTTTGACGGTATGCGATTGCAACCCAAAACATAGAACCTCGCTTCAAACACCTACCTAGTAACTAACATATCGCCCCCGCAGTCATCAAGCAGCGCATGCAGATCCAGAATTCGAGCAAGATGTACCGATCCATGGTTGACTGCGCCAAGTACGTCTACAAGACGGAAGGCCTAGGCGCGTTCTACATCTCGTACCCCACGACCCTATCGATGACCGTGCCATTCACCGCTCTTCAATTCCTCGCCTACGAGTCCATCTCCACCACCATGAACCCCGAAAAGGACTACGACCCCGTAACACATTGCTTGGCTGGTGCCGTTGCTGGTGGCTTCGCCGCGGGACTCACCACCCCGATGGACGTCATTAAGACCATGCTGCAGACCCGAGGCACTTCAGCCGACCCTGAACTGAGGAGAGTTAATAGCTTCATGGGCGGATGTCGTCTGTTATACCAAAGGGCGGGATTCCGCGGCTTCTTCAAGGGCGTCCGCCCCCGAATCGTCACTACAATGCCTAGCACTGCCATTTGCTGGTCAGCATACGAGTTCTCTAAGTAAGTGTAGCCAGCCTCTGCCAAGATCTGACTAGGCACAGTCACTGACTCTCGGTTCTTCCCACAGGTCCTATTTCATCAAGCGGAACGATGCTTCGTGAAGTATCTTGGAAATAACCAAAAATACATGCAACCGGGGGATGACCTGGGGGGGACGAACGCTTGCAGATGCCGTACTCGAGCCGAGGACTCTAAAACGCCGTCGAAAAACGACCACCACAACGACAATGACAAAGGCGCCAACGACTCTGATGACGGCGAGGGCAACAACAACAATAACTCCTTCGATCCCCCGACCCCCTTCTTTTTCTTCTCGGCCCGACGTTTGCCAGTCCAGGCTTTGACTCTTGCAAAGGAACAAGCCCTGGCAGCTATCAATACTTCGCCGCCGAGTAGAAGCGATGGACTGCGCACTGGCAATGAGCGACGAACGTTGTACATAAAATCTCCAAATATTAGGGAAGAAAGACCAAGACGGAACGGTTCGATTAGATGGCGGACGGGGTGTGTGTGATGATATGTTTGTTGGTAATATAGTGTCAAGATACAGCAGCGCGTCGTTACCCGACAGACCCGGTACTGGGTGGGCACTGGGGCGGGTTTGAAGCCTGTGCATGTTGATGATTCTTTTTCTTAAACTTTCAGTGATTGATCGACTCAAATTTTCTATCGTCCCCGGAGAATCTGCCATAGAGGATCGAGAGACATTGGGCTGTGGCCTCCACCGCAGCCGACATCGGCGGTACCGCGCAAACTGCTCATTGATGTTCAGGGTCAGGGTGTGGAATGTGGGTGGCGAAGGGCCTCGCCAAGCTGACTTGCAGGAAGCAACACAACAGCTACAGGTTGGGGAGAGTCAAGCGAGGAACAAGATCCCAATGTGCTTAGATTCTCAAGGTATATACGTAAAGTCGAAATGATAAAGACAACACCAAAACACCTGCCACGACTGAACGGGCGCCCTTTTATGGTACAACAATTCCCAACAAAAATACTCCTGCTGACCTTGTCGCCGCTCAATAGCCAAAGTTCTGCCCGCCGAACTGGAACTTGAAGTTGGCACCGCCTCCACGACCGCCTCCGCCCTGCTGGAACATAAAGGGGTGACCACCAGCGCCGCCGCCGAAGGGGTTGCCCTGGAATGGGTTGCCACGCTCCTGCGAGTTGGGATCGTCACCGCGGTCGAAGCGGGCGCGCAACTCCGGGTCGCTGAGTACCTCGTACGCTTCGTTGATGGAGGCCATCTTCTTCTCGGCGTCCTCCTTGTTGATGCCCTGCTTCGCGGCCTTGTCCGGGTGGAACTGCTTAGAAGCCTTGCGGTAGGCCGACTTAATCTGGCGCTCGTCGGCGTCGGCCGCCACGTTGAGTACCTTGTAGTAGTCCTTGGTCTTGCTGCGCTGCAAGGCGATCTGGGCCTTTTGCAGAATGGGGTTCACCTTGTCTTGGCGGTCGGGGCGGACCTCGGCGGCCTTTTGTAGGGTCTGGATGGCAGCCTCATACAGTTCGTCTTTGAGTTGCTTCTTGCCCTGGTGGAGGAGTCCCCAGAACGAGTTGGGGTGTAAGCTGAGTGCTTCGTCGCAGTACTTGGAGGCGTCCTTGTGGGCGGACTAGCAATAGTCGTCAGCATATTGAATCGAGTCCGAGAAAGTATCATGTATCAAGACAGGGAGCTTTACCTCGTAGTACGCCTGGCAGGTCATCTCGACCACTTCCTCGAGCAACCTCACCCTGGAACGAGCGGGAATGCTTCCGTTCTCAACGAGCGTGTTGGCCTGCTTTCGGATCTCGGGGACCAAGCCCGGCTCATCGGCCGTTCCCACAAGAGTTCTCCCCGCGGTGGTGGTCTGGCCGCGTTCCAATTGGCCCTGGGCCTTGGTGTACGCCTTGTGGATGATCTTCTCCTGACGGAACAGCTTCTTGCAGACCTTGGAGTCAGGGTCGGAGTGCAGGCACTTGCGCACCTGGGCGAGGCCGTTGTCAAGGTCGCCCAACCCGTAGAAGGTGGTGGCGGAGATGACGACATGGGGAGAAGTGTCCCCGGGCTTCAACTGGAGAACGTGCTGCAGATCACCCATGCCCTCCTCGACCTCGCCGCGCTGGAATCGGCAACGGGCGCGCATCTCACGGAGAGCGGGAGACCGGTTGGCGATGTAGATGGCGGTCCCGGCGTGGGTCACGCACTCCTCCCATTTCTCACTCTGCTCAGCCATTGAGGCCAGCGCAGCGGCGAGCTTGGCCTCCTCCAGCTCCTTGACCTCGATGGAGTCAGGTCCACGGCTGGCGGCCTGGAACTGAGCCCTGGCGGTGTCCCAGTCGGCGAAGCGGGCGCGGATCTTGGCAAGCTGCAGATGGGCGCCCTCGAAGCCGGGCTTGAGGCTCAGGACCTTGTTGAAGTCGTCGGTGGCGTGGGTGGTGCGGCCGAGGGAAAGGTAGGTGGTTGCGCGCTTGAAGAGGGTCAAGTAGTTGGAGGGATCGCGGGCGAGGGCGGCATCGTAGTAGACGAGGGCCTCGCTGGTCTCGCCGCGGGACAGATGCGACTGCGCCGAGGTCAAGAGCGACGAGACGGGGAGATCGGCGGGGATATCCTGAGGCGAGAGGCCGTGAGCCGAAGCCAGGAGCGTCGTGGCGGCCACGGCCAGTGTGGAGAGGTTGATATGCATGTCGGGCGGTTTGCTACGAAGAAGCAATCGCGAAGGCGAACCTGAGAGGATAGAGATGGGATAGAGGGGTGGAGAGGTTGCGCGCAAGGGAAGGCCAACTAAGCGACGAGTGAGGACGACCGGATTCAACAACAAGACATCAAGAGGTGAGGGAGAGAGCAGCAAAGCACAAAGAACGGGGACGGAGACGACGTAGAGACGACGAAAGCGTCAAAAGGAAACACAATTATGGTTCAACGAGGAGAACTGGGAGGGGAGAAATGGCTGCGACTCACTCTCTTTATTAAAGTCAAGTACCCAGACCGAGACCCTTCAGCTCCCACGCTGTCCTTTTCCCCACAAGGTGCGCCTGTCAGTCGGCAACACGCCCGGACCGCGAAACTACACGTGTCTAGAAGTACCGTCCTACCGAAGGTACGTACCCCGCGCTAGTCCATGCCCGGTGCCCCGATGTCCAGTGGTGCGGGCTGTGCTAGCGGCGGGCGCTACCTCCACACAGGTACAAGCCACACTACAGAGGTACTTCTGTACCCGTCTATCCTGGCACCCGACTGAAGGTTCCTGGCGATAAGCCACGGTCTAGGTTTCCCGTCTGCACTCTGTAGTTCGACCCCTTAGCCTTGCAGTCCCGCCCCTTATCGATAAACAACCCCTCGCATTACATTGTGGCTGCGACCTGGACCTCGCAAACGATCATCTTCAAACTCTCACTCTTGCCAGCCACATGGTCTACCCTGCTCATACCCATCCCATACTCATATCACAGAAACCAACCATCGCCGCCGAGACTTCACTTGCGGGGGTCAGATCGTCCGTACTGACCCCTCCCCCAAAGCAATAACAAGCACGTCCACAAACATCACCATGGCTCACCGCCGCCACCATCATCATCTATCCGAAGACTCCGCGATATTCTCCCCCTCCGTCGCCCGCATCGCTGCCTCCACCGCTCGCGACTGGTCCTATATCGATTCTTGGCTCAGCACAAAGTTTCATCCCCGCTCCGTCCCCCCCTTCGAGCGCAATCCGGACACCCTCAAGGCTCTCCTCGCTCTCGCCGCCCTTAACGAAGCCGCCGACGAGGAGCGCCACCTGCTCGCCAAGTCCGAGTCCGCTGCCCTGCAAGAGATCTCTCTCGAGCCGGTCCAATCCCTACCCGCCAACACTCATAGCCACAACCCCGGCACGCGACGGCCGTTGCGTCAAGGCCTTCTCGACGCCGTCCAGCATAACTTACTGTCCGAAGGCCACACCGCCCTCGATGCCATGGCTAACACGGCTCTTCAGCTTGGCGTCGCCTTCCCGGAGCCTGAGTCCCTTGGTCGCCGCATGGTTAGCCTTCAAGCAAGCATCCAGGAGACGGAGCAGATGAGGGCCCGCGTCAACATCCTCCACTGCTACATTGAGGAGGAGACGTCTAGGATCAACAACCTCCGCCGACAGTTCCAGGGCGACGACTACAAGCCTCCGCCCCATCTTGCGAAACAAAACCTCGAGTTACAGCGCAAGGTCAAGGCGATGTCCGCCAAACTGCCCGACCTCCAAGACCGTGTCGCTGCCCTAGCCTCCTCCACCGAATCGTCGCACCCCACCACCACTGACATAGCTCGTGATGAGCAGGAGTACCTCGATATCCTCGCCAGAAAGAGAGATCTTGACCTCCAGATGGCCACCTTTCATGGTCTCCCTAGCAACCCTGACATGGCTCGATCCGAGCTGGAGGCTCTCCGAGGCCAGCTGCGCAATATTACGTCACAACGCGATCAAGTCTTCGAGGGCTTAGTCGAGCGCGAGAGCCCCGCCAAGCGACGTAGGTGATAAGTGTTCCATTCATTCCCGGATACAGTACAAATACCTGCCTAAACCAGGCGCAAGACCCCGAGCAACCGATGCACCTAGAATCAACAACGGCGTCATTAGTTCCGCCGATTCTTTCCGGCCACTGCGCCGCCCAATCTACCAAACTGTCTCCCTAGACCAGACCTCTTAGCTGGAACTGGAGGTGCTGGTGGGGGGTCCTTTTGCGGCGCCGGTGTTGCCATGGTCTGAGCCCGCGTCTCCTTGCCCTTAGGGTCCATGGATCCATCTCCTATCCGGATTTCGCTCATGATGAAGGGCAAGTCCTCTCCATCTACGCCTTGCCTCTGGGCCCGTCTGGCCCGCTCCTGAACACTCCGAAACTTCTCCAGGAGCTCCTGCCATCGAATGTTCCCGTCTTCCCTCCCCTTGAGCCGATTGGGTCTATCGTAGTTAGAGCTACTCGTAGTCGACGTAGTACTGAGGCACGTTAGCGACATGAATGTAATGGAGATGCGCTTCAAGAGGCAAGACACTGGCATAGCCCCGTGACCATGGAGGGTGAACCTACGTCCTAGGTGCCACATGCAGATAACCAATAGAGCTGACACTGTTGAGTCTGTTCTTCAGTGCGGCAAATGCAGACGATTGTGGCAGTAGCATCAAGATGCCGTACATGCATTTGTACAGGAACGGGTATTTCTCAGGCTCCAGGAGCTGAAGCCGCAGGTCTAGACTCAGGTTTAGTATGCCACATAGTACTATCGCGAAAGAGGAGTGTAAGCTTACACGTGAAGACAGGGGATTCAATCAGCTGCACAAGCTTATCTACCTGAATCAGAATATTCACTGTCATGTCCAGCTCGCCGCTACGAATCGGTTAGCACGCATGCTGCATTTAGCAACGACTGTAGAACCTACAATATTTGTAACAGGTTGTATGCTTGCTCATAGGCCTGAGCTAGCAAGCATAGAGAGAATGTAGCAACAGCGTTGTAACACCACGATCTGAACAGCGATACAAACAGAGTCTGGCCGTCCTGGAATACTTGTCAGCACCATACCGCACATCGTCTTGTCTTCCCATCCCTCGTCGATCTACTTACCCTCGTCTCGAGGTTCCGCAGTCTTTTCCGAACGTCGGCAAGCTGTGGTGCTGTGATGAGATTGTTGTTCAGGTTTTGAACCATGATACTCGCGAACTCAAGATCCTCCTCTTTCTCAATGCAGTCTGCCAGCGTTCTGTATATCCTCTCGGGACTAAGGCTGACACAGAGTTGTCGGATGATGAGATTACCCCGGGTTTCGAGCAATGTGCGGTCTGTCGAGAACAGTTGTAGAAGGTTGACCATGAAATTCGTGAAGTACTCATCCTCGGAATTCCGGGATATCTGCGATAGGAGCTGCAAATCCTTTGTGACAACGGCGTCTGAGTTATCAGACAGGGTCTTAAGTAGGGCGGGGAAGGTTCCGTCGTTGAATGCAAGAACCTTCCTTGGTGCTTTCCTGTGCAACATGATAAGCCACGTCAGAGCGGCGACGCGAGTGGCCTCATGATCGTTCAGAAACAGCAGGGTGAGCGAGTTGACTGCAGCAGCGTAGTCGAGATCGGCCTGAGTTTGTGTCGTCGGGAGGTTGGCGGGGGTTGATATCGAACGGCCCTGTGCAGGGGTCGGACTACGGAAGTCAAGGTCTCTCGAGCTCGATAGAGAGACTCGATTACTATTCGTGCCCTCAGGTTTATCGCCTGGAATGGGAAGTCGAGAGGTTGAGTAGTGTTGAGCCTGGCCAGCGTGGGGTTGCCCCAGCTCGGAATCGTCTGAAAGGGACACGACATAATCCATCAAGCATGTATTGACACGGGTCGCCGCTTGGTGAATGGTCTCCTTCGTGCTGGCCATGGCCGGGAGCATATGAGCCAGGATCTTGGGAGTGAAGGGCAAGACCTCCTCGGGGCAAATGTCCAGAAACTGGACAATCCACCTCAAAGACTCCAGTAGGCAGTCCTCCTCTGATTCGTGTTAGCAAACCCATGAAGGGACGGTTATGATTGCTGGATACGTACCCAGGGGAGAGTCCAAAGTAGCAGTCAAAATTCTGAGGATATCCTTGTAGTTAATTTCAACATCCTGGCCGGGAATCCAGTCCTCCTCGCTGCTGTCATCGTCTTCATTTGCGGCATCCGAATCGAGCTCGTCTCCTTCTTCGAGCTCCGGGATCAACGAGTCGCTATCCATTGAATCCTGGCGCTTTCGCTTGACACCTTCCTTGGACCTCCGGCTCTCGAGGATGCCCTTCTTGATGCGGGAGATGCGTTTGATTTCATTGAGGAACTTATCCAAGCAATTTTGCGTGGCGGCTCTCACATCAGAGTTCTGGTCCGACAGAAACTTCAAAAGCCCATCAAGGAACTGTGGTAGGTAGGTGATAAGCTCTAAGTCGGGAATGGAATCGAGGAGGGTAATCCAGCCAACGAGGAATTGGCGGGTGAAGGGGTTGAGGACCCAGATTCGTTCCTTGAGTAGGGGGATGAACCTAGGAAGAGAGAAGGCAGTCGGCAAGTGGTCATCTATCGAGACTTTATCGTCACCCTCAAACTCGGGAGGGGCTTCTAGGATAGAGACGTAAGAGGCAGCAGACTCAGAAACGATATCCTTCACAAGACGATCCAACAGCTCGGCACCATTCTTGACTGATAGCTCCGAATCGGCACCAAGCTAAATATATCTTGTTAGTTTCCGATAGCAGAGAGAGAGAGATCGTTTCGGAGATGGAGCGCAACTAACCTTGCAAAGTTGGTCGAATATGCTGTTAAAATATACGAGGATCTCACCTTTGGCAACCTTGGCGATGTTGTACATGGCCTCGCAGGCGTAGTATCTCACCCGAGCATCTTGATCGGTGAAGCAGGCCAAAACTGGGGGAACAATCTTAGCCAGGTAGCGAGGCAACTCCTGAAATTTTGAGATCAAGTCAGTAACTATAAAACAAGGCATGTGTGAAGCAAACCAGAGGCAGCGCTGGGGGAGGGGGTTCAATCTTGGTATTTAGATGAGAGGGGTACAGGCTCAAGGAACAGCACATACGGAGCCGAGGGCGATAGCAGCGGCTGCCAAACCGATCAAGCCACCATTTCTAGCATGGGGCTGGTGAACGGCATAGGCATACTCGTTGCAGAGCTGCTCGAGGATGTCGTGGACGCGCTGATAGTCCTTTGTGCTGACGAGTTCACGAATGACGCGCTCAAGCCTACAGGTGGGGGTTAATCATGAGGCTCTAGACAGACACAGACAGGCTAGAGAACTAGTTGGCTTGTTGTTGCGAGATGAGGAAGAGGAGGTGTGAGATAAGAGAGAGTGGCAGAGGAGGGAGAGCGCAAGGAGTAAGGGAACAATAATGGTGAGACATACTCGAGGGCGCCAACCTTGCGCTTGTCGTAGAGCTTGTCGTTGAGGGCCCGCTGGATGCTGGTTTCCATGATGTGCGGCTCTCCAACGTCACCCGCGGGACGCGGCGCAGGGGGGCGGAAATGCTTGCCACGGGCGTGAGAACGATGGCCACCAGGTAAGGTAGAGATGCGTCACGAGGAGAGATGATGGGGATGCGGTGAGAGGTCACGATTGCGAGAAGCTCCGCGGGCGGTTGTAGTCGCAAGTCGGTAAGGTAGGTAGGTTGGTGGACTACCCAGACTACGTTGTAAGGAGTCAAGGCCAACAAGGCAGGCAGACTGGTTCGTTGGTTGGAGACTCGCAGCGGAAGGAAGCTGGAAGCTCAGGTGCCGAACATTTCCCCACGCACAGTGGGCACCAAGGTAAGTTTATGCGCCACTCTGGGCTAGCAGCTAAGTAGTTCCTACTACCTACCACCACAGCACCACAGCAGGTACCTAATTGCTTAGGCGGGGCAGTTGCGTCATTGCTTTATTATAGGGGCTTTCAATGCCTAAGGCGACCGGTACCACAGGGCTGTTACACCACCAAAGCACTTGCCAACTTCCATCGGGTACCTACTGCCAGGTAGGAACGATGCCTCTCGACAGCAAGACCGGACCTTCTAGCATTAGCTACCTAAGTAGGTAGGGATGTAGATGCATAGAGGCTACCTCGTAGTTCAGTTCGGGTCCTACTAATGGTCTCTAATACATTCACATAGACCTGCGTAAGGTACTCCGCATCAAGCACGTCACGTATCTAAGTAGATATGGGACACACCCACCCAGGCAGGCGTAATACACTCACTACATGTGCTTCATGCCACCAACCAGAAGCCAAGACGAACAATCCAGTTGCTTTACCATTCAGAGAAACCAAATCGTTTCTCTCTGCTTCCCTCTTCCGTGGATACTTAGATAGGATATCTTCGTTTCTCGCGTATCAGGTTCCTCCAAGACGTCACTAGGACGCACGGCGATGCATGCACCATGTCATGAGACCAACCAACCAACCCCGTGGCCGTTCGCGAGCCTCATCACTTGTTCGCGTATCAGCGACAGCGTAGCTCCACGCAGCTTCAGGTTCTGACATCTGCAGCCTGTAAAGTAGCTGGGTAGCACCCGCCTTGGGCTAGTCACATGTCAACTTGTCTTCTTCTTGCAGCTCGGTCCATCCAAACCAAAGCGCTTCCATGTTTAGGATCATTAGCCCGCAGAGTCAGGGGAACATTATATCCCAAAATCTTACAACTCCTCAAAACAAACAATGCTAGCTTTACTCGACTCACACGCAAGACTGGCTCATAACCTCTCACAAACCTAAATGACCCCATTTGATATGGGTTATATCTGTCTAATACCCATCTCATATTCACACAGCATTCTGGCCAGCGCTCTGAGCAACCAACTCTTCTCCCTCCGAAGAATACAGTAAACCCTAGCCGTCCATTATATTTGAGCCTCGCTCCCCTCCCCCCATCCCGGCTGTATCTTCATCGGCCCTTGTGATATGTGCATCGTAGAAGCACGAAGAGACGAAGCCAAGTGGGGTCTCTTAACAGTCCTCGTAGCGGTGGCTCTCATCTAAGTTTATGGATCATGCTATGAAACGGCAAAATGATGCTACTATGGTTCAGGCGTCCTTCGCTTCTCCACGTGTGTTGTTGCCATTTCCTTTGACATTCGCATCCTTGTTGCTCTTGTTTTCGTGGTTGCTCTGAGCTACCATGGTCGCTCGTCTCGAAAATTCATCCCAGGTTCCTCTTATATCATACCTTAGCTCCTCTGATTCTAGCTGCTACGACACGTCCATTTTCCATGTCTTCATGTCAATACGTAAGAGTCTAGGTCAAGAACTGATCTGAATCAAATATTGAGATTAATGCTTGAAATCCGTGGGTGCCACCTGTTGAAAAGGTCCTCGAGGTATTACCCTTGAATTCCTACCAACAAGATCATTTCCACTCCTTCCGCCTCACATATGCCACCCTTCTCCATACCCACAAGCAACATCTTTTCAACGGTTTCTTGACTATCAGGTCATAGTCCCTCAGATACAAGTAGGATAAAGTCTCTAGTTAATATCGGTGTCGGAGCCATGCTCCCCGCGCAAGCGTGTCACCAATTCACCCATATCAGGCCCTTATAAATCAGATGTTGATATTAGCAGTTATCTTTGGTGCCTGACTGAAGCTGAAGTCAGGCAGTAATATTGACGAACTTGCGTGACTTAAATCAGCGGCTGCAGACTTTTGTGGGAAATCGGTGCTTAGATAAGAGGGTGCAAATACTGCAATCATTGCATCAGTGGTAGGAACGTGACATGTATTTGGAAAAATGTGGCTTCGTCGGCCGTGTTTGTACAATATTAACATCAGAAGCCTAAGGCTTAGGTAGGGCAGATATATCCCGCCACTCCTGGGGATATTCTGAAAGTTGGAAAGCGATGAGCTTTGCCGGCATAAATTTGACGATTATATGTACAAGAAGAGGCAACCCTACCTTTGCAACCTCGAGCTTAGTGGTGATGGCCGGAATAGTTTCCGCTGTCGACAATCGCCTTCTGGCACTTGGCAAGAATCGAGGCTTGCCTCGATACCTCCGCCAGCCTTCCTATTACCTGCTTGTTGCTGTTGGTGAAGCCGTAGAGGGCATACGGAATGCCAACTTCCTCGCAGAACTCCTGGACAAGCTTCTGCGTTGTGCGGAGGTTATGTCTAGGCACGCGAGGAAACAGGTGATGGATGACCTGGAACTGGAGGCCACCGTGGAAGAAGTCGAGCCACTCGGGGCAGTCCACATCCATAGTGGTGCGTAGCATCTTCTGAGCAAACGACTCCTGAGGCCCCAGGTCGGCGGTACTCATGGCAAAGTGGGACAAGACAATCTGCACGTGAAGCGGCGATGAAGTGATGTGGCTGACCATGACAAAGGTGAATCGAGACCATCCGTCGGGGATCATCTTGTAGAGGACCCCGTAGCCAAACCAGTACCAGAAGAAGATCTGACCGACAATCTCGAGCCACCGATGCCATGCCGCAGGGCCTTTCTTGGGACCGCGACCAACGAGGAGGTAGTCCCAGGAGAGGACGTACAGGTTGAAGCGTCCCAGGGCGAGGAAGGGGTAGTAGGTCCAGGCCTGGATTCGGAGAAGAACCTTGGCCACGGCGTTGTATCCCATGACCCTTTCGTAGTATGTTGACCGGAGGCTGCCGAGAAAGCGATGGGAAACGGCAAACAAGGGCATATGCTCGATGTCAGGGTCGTGCTCGGGAGCATTCGTGACAATATGGTGAACATTGTGGTTGCGCTTCCACCAACCCATGGACAGACCGCCGATGAAGTCGGCGATGATGATGCCAATGACGGTGTCGACGTGGAAATTGTGGGTGATGCCGATGTGACCAGCATCATGAGCGCTGAAGACGAGCTGGTGCCACATTGCGCCGAGGCAAAATGCGCCGATAAAGTACTGCTCGAAGTGAATGCCCACCAGCATGCCGATGAAGAGCAGAGTGTATCGAGTGACCTCGACCGCGTACGCCCAGTAGTTGCAGTCGTACAGTCCCTCGTCGTATATGCGCTGGTGAAGCTCGCGGTACTTGACAATGATGTTGGCCTGGGTCTCCTCGTCGGGGGACGGATATTTCTCGAGGTCGAGGCTGATGTGTTCGCGGGTTACGGTATCCAGGTACGACATGCCGTCCATCTCCTCATGGACAGATGAAGCCGGCGAGACCGAGCCCGTGCCGGCAGTGGCCTTATCCTTGCCACCGTGGCGATGTCGAAGGCCCTGCGCATCGTTGTCGTCGAAGACGGGAGAGGGCGTGCGAGAGGTGGTTGGGCTGGGCGACACGTCCTTGGAGCTGTCGGCGTCGTGGGAGGCGGCATCGATCTCGGCGCGGGTGCGATAGACGCCGCCTTGGATGGGCGGCGAGAAGTTGGTCCATCTTCCTTCGATGCGGCCAATGCGGTAGCGCAGCATCTGCTGTCTCGCCTCGAAGGAGTGGTAACTGTAAAGAAGAAAGGGGGAAGTCAGTACGACGCCGATCGGCTTACAGCCCGAGTTTAAAGATTGTGGCGCACGCATCAACCTCGTCCGAGGCATCCTTTCCAACCATGTGTAACATGGCCTTGTCACCACCGGGATGGTACTTGAGCCAAGGATCGACCCGGATGACCTGGTCATGGATGATGACAATGTTGCGGCCGTCGGCAATCAACGCCTCGATCTCATCGCGGGTCATGAGCGGAGGGATCCTCGCGGGGCCCTTGCTGGCGTTGGCGGGCGGCGCAGGAAAGCCGGTGATGCGCTGTGTGGCGGGGTGAGACATGGCGACGATGGTAGACAGAAGGCGACACGGCAGGGCTTGGGGGAGGGAGTCCGGGAGACGATTGGCTGCGTGGCGGAGACTCAAAGTTGCCTGAACCGAACGAGCAAGCGAGAGAACCGATGCGGGAGCGGAGGAGGGCCAAGATAAAGGGACGAAGAGGGGGACGCCGGGTCAATTGCAACGGGTCAATTCACCGCATCTTTCATCCATCCATTCCTTCGCGGCCGCCAACTTCAAGGTGCATTTGATGCCCGTCAACCCGTCCAGCGGGCTTCTAGCGCCTCGCAGCGGTGGTCGCTGACGGTCCTGTTTACTGGGTCCAGGCATCCAATTACAGGGCCTTTAGGGGCAGGCTGACGGCGCCACTGCGGCCACTCGAGCGTCCCGGGGTTCAATGGAGGTTGCAACGAGGAATTCCCACCGAAGTGAAAACGACCCCGCCACGCGTTGGGTGGGGTTCACACCTTAGTTAAACCGCCTGGCGTTGGAGGCTCTGTTTAATGGCGGCATCCATGATCCATCCACTGGAAGGTGGGGTGGACGTATCCGACCTTCATTCGAGCCTGACAATCAGCGCCCTCTCATTAGAGAGAGTTCTAGTCAATCTGAACTAGGCAGATACTAGACTAGGCACACATCTGATTAAAATTCCGAACATTCAAAACATATCTGCCTACATAGGTACGCAGCAAGGCATGAAAGAGGATCGATCCTCATACGACAATCCCTCTCTTGCCCTTGTCCCTAGGGCGGCCCGAGAACGAGTACGAACCAGCAACCCAAGCTTCATGTACGGCAGGTAAGCTGCAATGGCTCATTGGATCCAGAGCATGGAGATCCAGAAGTACGCATAACTGCTAGTTTAAGTTCCTCGAAGACATTCAGAATAAATGGCAATCTCATCTAGTATCGCCATTCAGTGTTTGTTGTAATAGAGGTAAGCACATCAAACGGTTTAAACCAATGCCTTTAGCACACGCTAACCATCGCGCAACGATCCTCTTAACCCATCTCTCAACCCGCTTACCGCCCTCGGCTTCTATCGATACAAATCCATCTTCACTACGGACATCCAACAACGTCCGGCTTTCCGTTAGCACCCCCACATCTCCTGCATCTGGGGACCGACAGTTCCACTCCGGTATTTGTTTTTCTTTTCCTTGGAGGGGAACATCATCCGAGTGGTCTGATCCGGCAGACGGACGACGTCCGGGGAGTCAACCCTTCACCCGGGAACTGAACTATCCGGCGCGGGCTGCCTGCAATCATCATCGAGGACATCGAATGGTTGTATCCGGGATCGCCCCTATTGTGTACAAGAGATGGCCCTGCGCCGTAAACGCACGTCACTGGCATGGTCTAATACCTGCTGCCTGCTTTGCCTTGGTGGTTACGAAACGCTCACGGCAGGCCATCCCAGCTATAGGCCCCTCCAAGGAGCTATTCGGACCACATGTATTTCCAAGCAGCCGAGGTCCTGGCTCACCGACTTATGCCTTGCATTCTAAGCAAGACACGGGATTCCACGCTCAAGGCAGCCAGCACCATTGGAAATGAGGCTCCTCAGCAGACATTTTGGAACTTGCCGAAGTTGGTTGTTGACTTGGGTCTTTCAGTTTCCATTCGTCATGCTACGATAAAGAGAAATATTACTAGTTTACACGACCCTGAGACTGAGTCGGCTTAGGCTCATTTCCGCTTCACGCAGGACTTAGTTCAGGAACCCTCTCTTGCCCATTTCTAGCAATCATGGCAGACGCCCTTTCGCTCTACAAAGTCTCAGAGTCTTATCCTCCGCCGCCAGAGGTACACAAGAAGTCGGATTGGCGCGAGGTCCTCCTGGAACCAGCGTCCAGCGTCCAGCATTTCAGCTATGCAAGTAACTCAACCCTCTCTCAGGGGGGGGTTTAAAAGTGGATGGCCTTGGAATGAGTAGCCATGGCGGCCTCCTTGAAGGCCTCAGCCAGGGTAGGGTGGGCGTGGCATGTTCGGGCAATGTCCTCGGTGGACGCGCCGTACTCCAGAGCCAGCGCACCCTCGGCAATCATCTCGCCAGCGTTGGGGCCGATGATGTGGACACCCAGAAGACGGTCAGTCTCGGGGTCGGCAATCATCTTGACCATGCCATCGATGTCGAGGTTGGTCTTGGCTCGGGAGTTGGCGCTGAAGGGGAAGGTGCCGACTCGGAAGGGGATCTTCTGATCCTTGAGGTCCTGCTCGGTCTGGCCGACCCAGGCAACCTCGGGGTAGGTGTACATGACCGAGGGGATGACACCGTAGTTGACGTGGCCGTAGCCCTTCTTGATGAACTCGACAACGGCGACAGCCTCCTCCTCGGCCTTGTGGGCAAGCATGGGTCCGAAAGTGACATCACCGACACATCGGATGTGGGGGATCTTGGTTCGGTACTCGGAGTCGATGATGACACGGCCGCGGTCGTCGAGCTCCATGCCAATGTTCTCAATGCCGAGACCACCGGTGTAAGGTCGTCGGCCAATGGCGACGAGGACAACATCCGACTCAATCTATCACAGAGTAAGCATCCAATTCATGCATAGTGCAGTTGTTTTTATGCTCACCGTCTCAGGCTTGCCGCCCTTAGCAGCATCAACCTCGAGCTTCACAAGCTCGCCAGACTTGTCGCCACTGACGACCTTGGTGTTGAGCTTGAAGTCCATACCCTGCTTCTTCAGCAGCTTCTGAGTGGCCTTGGCAATCTCGGCGTCCATGCCCGGACCTCCGATCTGGCCGAGGAACTCAACAACGGTGACTTTCGTGCCGAGGCGCGACCAGACGGACGCCATCTCGAGACCAATGATTCCACCACCAATGACAGTCATGGTCTTAGGAATCTCCTCGAGGGCAATAGCACCGGTGCTGGTGATGACGCGCTTCTCGTCAATCTCGAGGCCGGGGAAGGGGGTGGCCTCAGAACCGGTGGCGATGAGGATGTTCTTGCCGCGGACGCTGGTCTCGCCGCCGTCGTTAAGGGCGACCTTGATCTCATGCTCGTCAACGAAGGTGCCGGTGCCCTTGATGTACTCGACGCCGTTCTTCTTGAGGAGGAACTCGACGCCCTTGGTCAGGCCGTTGACGGCATCGTCCTTGGCCTTCATGAACTGGGTCAGGTTGAGGTTCACTTCGCCGACCTCGATACCGCGCTTCTTGGTGTCGTGGAGGATCTGGTGGTAGAGATGGGAGTTGTTGAGGAGCGATTTTGAGGGAATGCAGCCGACGTTGAGGCAGGTACCGCCGAGGGTGCCGCGCTTCTCGATGCAAGTAACCTATGCGCGCGTCATCTTGTCAGCCCATTCGCGCACGAGAAGTCGGTACGGTGCTTGGCGAGTGATGGTGTACGAACCTTCATGCCCTCCTGACCGGCCTTGATGGCAGCGACGTAGCCAGCCACGCCGCCACCGATGATGACGAGGTCCATCTCCTCTGCAGGTTCTGGTTAGCACCAGTCGGACGCTTCGGTTTCAACAAAGCTCCTCCCGACACATTAACATACCAGAGGCGGAGGCATATCCGCGGCTCCATCGCGACAGGGTCGGGGCAGCGACGACGACGGGGAGGCTAAAGAGGAGCGCGGCACAGGTCAGTCAACGAGTTATTTATTTTTCCGCCGCAGCAGACGGAGCAAACTCTGATGGTTGACAGTGGCGACGGACGTGCGAGCTGCACGAGAGACAACTCACGAGGATTTTTGGAAGGCCGGGCGAGCGGCTCTGGATATTAAACGGCTGGAGAGCATGATGGGCGGAATATCGTGTGCGGAGAGACACAATGGAGGTGGAGGTGGAGGTGGAGGGAGCGAGGGTCGAGAGGACACGAGGTTGAGGATGAGGTTGAGGGAGAGGCGAGGATTCGACGGCAACGGAAGCGAATTGGTAAAGCTCGTTGTTTGGCCGCGCACACGGACACAACTGGACAGCGCCTCGCCGCCCATCAGGTAATTTTTTTCAGGGCAGCCGAGCCGCCGGGCGACGACGGGGCAGTCACGTACCCCTAGCTCCAGCGCCAGTGGCACTCTCATTGGCGCTCACGGCGCTGTTGTGGGCTTCCGTCCCCTGGACATGTATCTCCGGGAGCCCCAACGGCAGTCCATGCATCTTTTGCCCTCTCTTGACCGTCTAAGTCGGCTAATTAATCTAGCAGTCAGTGCCTTGTCCCAACGAACGTATCGCTTCCAATTCCGATAAAACCACCCCCAACAACAGAGGACATAGCCGAGCCGTTTCCTACCGTACTTACATAGTACATGGGCAGCTCGCGAGCGCCGCCATTGTTACTAATTATCTATCCCACGTCGCTTACCTTACCTACCTAGGTACTTAATACAAGACCCTCACACAGAAGACTCCTCGCTGGCAGTTCTGTCCTTTCCCAATGGCTTTCTGTTCCCTTCCGGTCTTTCCTCGTTGCCCTTTACACACCAAACCTCCGACTTCGAACCTCCGACCTCCGACCATCCAATACCGACCACCCGGCCTAAGCCCGCCTCTACCCGACCCACTAAGCAAACACAAATCCACTCTATATCTACGTCACCGTTCGTCGGTGATGCATTACGCCGACATCTCGCTGGACAACAAAAACCCCGACCATAAATCGCCCCAATGCGCTACTTTAGTCTATCCATCATCTATCTCATCTACCATCATCTGTCTATGCCAACACTAGCATGTCTCAATTACACTTCACTTCATACCATCTAGTCCTCGGCCGCCACAGCTTGGACTACCGCTTGTGCCTTTTCCCTAACTCGCTCCAGCTTTTTCAACTCTTTGCCCCCAACCAGCTTGGTCTTCCGGATCCTCTTCCGTAGCATCCAGTGAACGCCCGCTGCAAGACCAGGGAGCTCTCTCGCAGGTCCAAATATCTTCTCCACCTTGACGTCCTCGCTTGCTCCCTTGCTTCGACACTCGTGGAGCAGTGCTATGATCAGGCGCTGCACAAACATCGACGTCCATGTGTTCGCCTCTGGCAACTCAAGGGGCTTCAGAATGGCAATGGTTAGAGCCCCGTCGGCGATGAGTGCTGCATAGAAACTTGCAACGTTGCCAACCCGTCTCTCGTCCTTCATGCGCTCTCCGTCAGCCGTCTCCTCGTCCTCGGGCCCCTCCCCAAAGAGTGACTCTCCCAGTCCTCGGAATATCCTCCACAATCGATCCTGGAGCGCAAACCTCACTCGACTATTGGCACATGCCTGTCTCCCAACAAGCGCATAGTATGGATTGTACTGAACCTCGCTTCCCACACACTGTATCAGGACTCGTGCAATCTCCAGTTGGTCGTCCTTCTTGAGCCGAAGGTTAATAAACTGTCGATACCCGTGCTCAAAGTCTGTAGCAGACAGGAGGGCCGAAAAGATAGCAACCTGTGCCGTCCCACTGAGGCCCTGTGCCCGGGCCTTCTTGGGGTAATCCGGCAGCACAATGTCCATATCCTCATTGTCGGTCGAGTCGTCGTCTTTCGTCTTTTCAGTGTCTTGCTTTCCGTTTGCTTTTTTAGCTTTAACGGGCACACTGGCACCAACCAGCCACCACTTCCCCTTCGTGTCAGCGCCTTCGATATCCGCCAACCCCACACCCATCGGTGCAAGGCCGTCCAGTCTTCGCGATTGTGTTTTGAGCTCTCCCAGTCGTTTCTTCATGCGCTGCACGTGCTCTGACACCACTGCCGAGTCCAGTCCCCGTGCCTTGGGCTTGCTATTCTTCAGGTCGGTAATCATCTCGACCATGAACTTGGTGCGGACTGAGACGTTGGCGAGTCCGATCTTCGATACGGATTGATTGAGGACCCCAGAGACGTGCTTGAGTGTATGTGGGTCATCTCGCCGTAGCAGGCGGCCCGCCATGCGACATATACGGAGAAGCAACTCGACATTGATCTCGGTGAGGTCACTCAGCAGTCTTTCCATATAGTCAAAGACAATTTTGCAGGTAGCAACATCAAACACATAGAGTTGAGAGATGAAGGTCAGGAGGTTGGATGCTTCTTTCTGGATTGCGGAGTGGTCGCCAATGTCCTTCGCCTGCTCGTACTGTTCGCCAAAATCCGTGACGACCCTCCGAAGCAGATGGGATCCGAAGCTGGATCCGATGATGCGATAAATCGCGGCAGTGAATCCACCGGTCAGGACGAAGAACTGGTCAGGTAAACTCTCGGGTTTGCAGATCTGCGCCATGATTGAGTCGGTAATGATATCGGTGACGTCGCCACGGGCATTCTTCTGGTAGAGTTCTTCTACCGACTGGACGATGGATAGGATGTTGCCATCCGTGAGACGGTTGATCAATCCCTGGACTTGTTTCCGTAGCCGGCTCTTGTGTTCTTCCTCGGTCCCTGCAGCTTTTCGTAGTGACGGCGGGACGTATTTGACAACGGTCACTCCTGTGGTGGGCGCGACGTAAGGGTTTTCTCTTTGGCGCGGCTTAGAGGGGGTTTTGTTCGAAGTGTCTGAGTCAAACCCTTCGAAAGATTCCTCCCCGAAGTCGTCCATTTCAATTTCAGAGTCGTCATCTTCGTCCAGCATGTCCTCATCGTCGTCCTCATCGCTTTCGCCTTGAGTGTTGGTCTGCCTCGATGCTTGCGCAGTCTTCCTCCTCTTAGCAGCGAGCCAGTCATCGTACTCGTGCTTCCTCTTAGTGGTCTCAGTCTCTTCATCGCTCTGGTCAGACTCGCCACCCAGGTCACCCAGGTCACCCATGAGTTCTTCAAGACCGTCTTCCTTGAAAGATTGAGGTAAGGACTTCCTCCCCTTCTTGATTCCCAGCTTCCTTTCGAATTGCTCGATTTCTGCGTCGTCTTGGGCGAGTCTCTCCTGGGCGGCCCTGGGCAAGCCTTTTGTCTTACGCGATTCACTGGTAGCATCTTCGCCATCTTCGTCATCATCTTCATCACCGTCGTTGTCACCATCTCCCTCATCGGATTCGTTCCCGTCTTCGCTCTCACCTAGAGAGATGTCGGTACCGCTCAACTCATCATCGTCCTCGTCCATCTCATCATCATCCTCATCATCATCCTCATCATCATCCTCATCATCATCCTCATCATCATCCTCATCATCATCCTCATCATCATCCTCATCATCATCCTCCTCATTTTCATCCTGATGACTTGGTTTCGGGGCTTTGTGCTGATGTTGGGCGGGTTTGGTCACATGGGCACCATTCTGCCTTGGCTGGCTGTGTACCCGAGGAGCAGTTCGCGCAGGTTGGGTTGGCTTCGTGTAGATGTGAGTCCTCTTTTGGACTCGCTGGGCCTTTCGTTGGTCCTTTCGCGAGAGCTGATGACCCGGGCGTCCGCCTTGTCTGGGGTTCCTGGGCTGGCTTGGCTCCGGCGCATCCAGTCCCATGCGCTTGTAGAGCTTCTGCTGAAGCTCTGGCACAGATGCCATGATGAAGGGTCACACTGAGTGTAGGAGAATTCAGACTGAAATAAACGTGCTGCTATTACCCATGTATGAGCTCAAGTCATGCTGGTTGTGGGGTGGAGCGCACAGGATTAAGAACAAATGGTTGATATGGATGAAAATTGCATCCAAAAGAAGTTTGACAGGCATCCTTCAATGAACATTGAAGAAAAAAAGTTCGCTGGTCCCCCAGTACGTCACTTTAGCGCCAAGCCGCAAAAAGCTGCCCCGCCACAGGACAGGCGTGCGCGCCACACTTGCGGAGGTGACACCGAGTTAGCAGACACTCATCATGAATGGGCGGGGCACAGACTGTCAGGCAGGAGGAAACTCGACGTCTCCCTCAATTTAGAGTGGCTCGTCGACTCTCATCCCACATCCGTCAACCACAGTTTGTCTCAACACCATGGCGGCGAAACACATGAGCCATGACGAGGTCAGTTCTGTTCCCCTCCACGCCTGAACGAGCCTGTAACAGCAATCATTCGAGATCGCTCAACATCACTCAACACTGTCGGAATAGCCCTCGCTGACACACCACGATCACAGTTCTTCGCCAAGCTGGGCGAGCTCTTCGACCATCGCAAGGGCAGTGACCATGGTGCCATTTACCTGAGCCAGAAACGCCGTAAGATTTCCCCCCGCATCAGGTGTCCTGCTGCGCTGCACCTGCTATTGAAAATCATACATCCAGTGCTGAGATCATCGCGCAGTCACGCACGGCCAGGACGTCCCAAGTGCCACAGATGAGAACCCTGTTCCAGATCTTCAACCGAGCAAGCCGATGTCCATTATCGTGCGTGCAACTGACGGCCAGGCCAAAAAGGAGCGATCCAAGAAGGTCAAGCTGTCGACGGTTGTCGAGCCCGATGATATTGAGAGCTTCTACGCGCGGTATGCAGACGTGTGCAAGGGAGGCATGGTAGCTTTGAAACCCAGGGATCGAAGCAAGAAGCGTAAGTCTAAGAAGAAGAAGACGATATCTTAATGGTTCTTTTTTTTTCACGCGAAACATGTCACCATTGTCAAAGCCAGGGAAAGGGGGTTGCATGATGCAGCGTCCATTACATTATCTTCCTCCACGCAGTATCCGAATCAATCAATCACTCAAGCACCAAAGCCAGTGTCTTACTATTACATGGGATTCTTCATCAATCATTTCAGCCCTTTCAATCCAAACTTGTGGTTATGTCCCCACCCTTTAAATGGTGATGGTCAGGTCAATGATTGACCCCTTCTTGTTTCCACTGTCAAGCTGTCCCCGCACGGCACCGGGAACGGCCAGGCTGGAGTGGGTGTCTGCGAAGAATCCGGAAGGGTTCTTCTCGATCTGCTTGACCGTGAAACCCGCGCCAGTGTCCTTGCCTTCCACAATGACACCCGTCTCGAAGGGGCCCTTGAGGCAACCCACTGAGTTGCGGCGGTTCTCGTCGCCAACCGGGTTGGGGAACGCAATTCTACTCCAGATCAGCTGCTGAACTTTGATGACAAGGTTGCCTATGTTACTTACCTCGGTGGGCCTGCCTTGCCCTTAACGGCCTCGTGGATGTGCGTGGCCGTCTTAGCGGGAGACTGGAACTCTCCGCGGAATCCGAGGAGAGTGATGTTGTAGCAGATGACATCCTCGCGCGAATTGAGGCCAAACTTGAAGATGCCAGTGGCACCCTCCAGGCCGCCAGTGAACTGGTTCTCGGCGTTGACGACCTTGTCGGGAGTAGCGACGATGTTGAAGGTCGAGGTGTACTCAAAGGGAGAAGACGAGGGCTGCTGAATAAGGAGTCTCTTTCCGTTGCTGTGATCCTCCACGGGCACGGGCGAGGCGTGAGCCAGAGCGCTCAGGGCAATAGCAGCGAGTGAGAACTTCATGGTGGATGGAGGAAGAAAGTGGGTGAGTGGTAGTTTGAGTGAGGATGCGGTTATGAAGCTGAGTGAGAGTGTGGTGGTGAAGTTGGCTGCAGAATGATGGTGATTGCTGTGATGATTCTGATATTGAAGACTGCAGCCAGACCTCTCGTCTTTATAGACAATGCTAAGCTCGCGGACAGCTCTCCCGGACAGCATCATCCAAACAACACAACCTCAAGCCATCCCGATCCCGAGGCCTCGTGCCAAGTTCTCACCAGAGCCTCCATCGAACTAAAAGCAAGAACCTTGTATCGTGAGCCCACTCCGGGCAGTGGACGCGTCCCAACATGCCCAACCTTGGGCCTCCCTGCGCGGGCCAATGTCTCCTAGCTCCATCGCCGAGCAGCTAAGAAACGGCCACGAAAGTCTAAACGTTCGGACAACAGCGTTCGCGGGGTGGTGATGGCATCATCGACCGCCTCCCTAGCCAAGGGAAGCTCTTGGTAACGCCCCGATCACAGGTCATAGCCACCGCCAGAGCGCGGTGCCAAAGTCTTGGCCCCAGACTAGCTCTCAGAAACCTCTGATGGGTTGTTAGACTTGTTTCTTCTACCAACGCGGCAGATGTTTGCCATCGGCCTAGGTAAGCCTAGATTCTGCCGCTTTCGTATGCCGAGCCTGCGCCCTTGCACGCAAATCTCCCCATTCGCAGGCCGAGCTGTGCGAGCTGTGCGTGCTGTGCGTGCTAGTGGAGACATAGGTCGCGGATGTGCGAGATGCCGGAATGGGCGGGCAGCCACCGAGACAAGCTTATTTCGAAGCTTAATACCCCACGAGATTTATGTCGTAGTCAACGACGGCTGTGATTCGATCTTGGGTCGTTGTGGACCGGGTGAGTGCAGGTCGTGGAATGGGCGCAGGTTTCCCAGGGAGTCGCGTCTTAGCAGATGTCGATCGCAGATCACGGCTGGTCCAACTTCCGGCTTGGTAAGCCCCGCAAAGTTACCGACAACTATACCACCAGACTGCTTGAGAGACTGCTGCGCAAAATTACCAAGACGATAGTTCCATATCATTCATCACCATCACGGACGGCCGCAGTAGGGCTTCACGGCGATCTACAATGGCCGTCAGGCAACTGCAGCAGCCCGAAGCCAGGACACCCTCGCTTCATCGCAGCCTTTTCGGGTTCCGGACGTAGACTTGGACCATTCGTACGAGGCACAAGCTTCGGGCCATGCACCTACATCTTCCAGGCCGTAGACTTCCGTCTTTGAAGCGGAATCAAGTGTGTGCGGACACACAGATGACATCGGGTTCCGGGTTTGGTCTAACCCCTCGTGGGACAATTGCCAACACCACACGGACTCGGCGCGCGAAACCAGAAGCTGGCCGGTCTTCTCCTTCGTTCCCTTCCCACGTCGCAAAAGCCGTTAGCTGAACGTTACTGTTCTCTAACGCATCATCACCAAACGGTCCATCATCCTTTAACTAGCCCCGGCTTCTTCCACCGCATCCGTCATCGTCATCTTTAAGATCTTCAAGATCGTCACCATCTTCACCATCTTCGTCACCGTTTGGCGCATGAAACCTCAAAACCAAACATCTGGCCCGACCACCCAACGCCGGCAATCTCAAGCCCAAAGCACACACATGCGTACTTGCGCCTGCAACTGGCTCATGCTTCCGATTCGAGAGACTGCCATGCCCCCAAAGATGCTACGCATATCCACACACGTCCTACGCCTGTCTCCTCACCCAGACCACCAGCCGTATATCATAAGAAGCCATCAGATGATTACTCGAGATACATTCTAGTTAGAGCAATCTGTCGCCTCCCATCTGGCCTGTCGGCCAAACCGTCGTCCTTCCGTCTGTCCGTCCACTCGCTAAAGAACCACTTTTCTTGTTTTGCTGCTCGTCGTAACCAACGCGTCCGAGGGAACCGACAAACAAAGAACGTTGCTGTTCGGCAAGTCCATGACCCATTCCCCCTCGCCAGCTGTTCTCAAAGTATTACAAGGCGTCGGTTCTTCTTCAAAGTAGAGCTCGGCCGCGATTCCGGAAAGACCCCGGCAGTCAGTGCCTCCAAGTTTTGTTGCACGCATAAGAAATTTGACCAAAGAATGAGTTGCAGAGAGAAAATAAACAGGCTGAGACGAAGTCGCCGCTACCTGGAAAATGAAAGTCCGTGATTAGGGAGGGGCTCTTCGTCGCTGTGCGTGGCCACGCCCCTGTCGACATGAACATCAGCCCAGATTTACATGATCTGGTCCTGTGTTAGGCCGCCGTGAGGGTCAGTGTCCATCACATCTCCTCCCGTCTGGTTCAGGTACTTGACGAAACTCAAATTGAGAGGACGTCCGCCGTATTGGTAGCCTTGGAATTTGGCAATAGCCGTTTCAGCGGTCTCGGCCGAGTCGAAACGAACCACACCAGTGCCTCGGGAACGGCCGCTAGGCTCGTACTGAATTTCGGCCTGTTCCACCTTGCCGATGGTGGTAAAAAGCTCAACCAGGTCATCGTTGCTCGTAGACCAAGGAAGCTGTTCAGAGTTAGACATCAAGGCTGATACCAAGCATGTGGGGTGTCTTACGTTGCGAACAAAGATAATCTCGCTTCTCTCAGTTCCAGAGGTGGCAAAATCGGTGAAGGCGTTGGGGGGAACAGAGCCAGTGGGAGGAGCTTCGAAGCCGCCAGGACCGCCGGCACCGCCAGGTGGGCCTCCGACAAAGCCGCCGCGTCCGAAACCACCACCGAAACCACCACGACCGCCGCCGAAGCCTCCACGGCCGAAACCGCCGCCACCGAATCCACCTCGCATGCCACCGCCGTATCCACCACGACCGCCAAAGCCCATTCCAGGGCCGCTGCCGGCATACCGGTCCTCTCGAACCTCAAGGACTCGACCCTGCCAGTCGTAGCCGTTGAACTGTTGGATGGCATTGCGAGCATCGTCGGGGCTCTCGAACACGACGATTCCAGACCCCTTAGGTCGGCCGTCAGGGCCAACGTGGACATCGGCGCGAACGACACCGCCGCTTCGAGCTACACAAAGTATTAGGAGGGCTGGGTCCCGAACACAACCGCCTTGTAAGCGGAGGCCGACAACGTACCTGCTTGTCGGAAAAGATCTTTCAGATCCTGCCAGCCAACGTTGAAAGGGAGCTTATCACGAGTCAACAACCAGAGATTAGTGCAACCGCGAGAGGGGAGTAACAAACGTTGGCAATGTAGATCTGACGACCGCCACCGCCGGGGGGGCCACCGCCGTACCCGGGGTTGAAACCGCCGGCGCCAGGCATTCCGCCGGCAAAGCCTCCACCGCGGTTACCGCCGGTGGCGCCAATGAATCGGGGTTCCGCCTCGCGATCCTAAGCGTCCACTTTAGTATGACGTCCACTACGGCGGGACACTAGTGGGACTACTAACCTCTCGAACGTAGACAAGACGACCCATGAGGTTCTGGTTGCTGAGCTGGGCAACAGCCTGTTGGGCTTGCTCCCGCGTAGCATATTCCACAATACTGAATCGATGTTAGCTGTATCCAGGAGCAAGTGGATCAGAAAAGAGGAGCGCAACTTACCCGCATCCCTACAATCACCCAAGGACAACGTCCCAACCCGTCAACCCAACCATCCAGAAGGCTAAGAGGGAAAAACCACAAAAGAAAGCCAACCAAAGACTACGCGATGAAGCCCACCTTCGACATTCCGTTTGGAAGCAATAAAACGTCGGCAAAAATCACTTCTCCAGCTAGATGACCGTCTCGTCAGCCCCACGTCACTCCTCCAAAGTCCGCGGCATCGAAAGCCTCACCCTGTCTCATGAAGTCCTTGAGATGGTGCCACTTGACATCGTACGAAAGGTTGCCGACGTAGACCCGGCGGTCCTGTTGAGATGTCTCGCGGATGGTGGACATCATTTGTTCTCGCGCCGCAGCCCTTTCCTCGTATGATCGATGAGGAACCTGTCCGGCGAACCCTGCACTTGGTCCTCCACCGGGGGCGCCTGTGCTAGTCATGGGCGAGCGATCACGGCCTCGGCGATAATCGTCGCGGCTGGCTGATCGGCTGCGGGGGGAGTAGGAGCGGCGTCGACTTGACCGGCCAGGGCTTCTGGATCGTCGTCGAGGTGATCGGGACCTTTCGCGCTGGTAACCGTTAGCGACGGGGTGGAGAAAAGGAAGTTCCATGCCCCGGGGTCCAAGTACGAGGTGGGGAGTTCGAGGTGAGGTAGAGCAAGAGGGCAGAATGAGGGAAGGATAGCTGTAAGGCAGAGGGTGAGGGGCAATTGCCGCGCGCTCGAGCGCAGTGATTCACCCTGGGACCGCCGCAGTGAATAGCCACTCCTTGTTAGGCGTCTGGTCCTTAACAGCGCGCAGCGGTAGCCAGGAGTGAACGGGCCTGTCACAACGGCTGGTTTCGGATGAGCGGAAAGCACCCAGTGTTTCCACAATCCTCGATGCCAACAACCCGGCTTCCTGTGCGAAGCGGGGAAAGAGGCTCGGGAAGCCACCAGAAACAGCCGCAAGTGCAATGGCGCGGGGGAGGCGGCACGCACATGCCCATGCGCGGGATCAAGAGAGGGATTGCGTGGGAGGCATGTAAAGAGGAAACGGAGTCGGAAGGAGAATGGAGCTACTCACGGGTCGGTAGGTATCGCCTGAATCAGCTAGAGAGAGATGAGCGTTAGAATTGAAAACTAGGAGAAAAGATCCGTGACAGACGCAACGGCAAGAAAGGCAAAGGAAGAGGAAGAGTGGTTGAAATAACAGGGAGTGAGGGTAGCTAGGTAGACGTGGTGGAGGGGTGGCAGAGGCAGAGGGGAGCGCCGAGTGGACCTGGCGGGAAACATGCAGGTAAGGGGGTTTGATAATGCAGTGTATGGGGAAATGTGACGCGAGAGAGGCGGCCGGAAGAGGTTGTTCGGGTGTGGAATGGGGGCTCCGAGGTGCATCGAGCAAGAGGTGGTATCACATTGATTGATGAGGACACTCCAGGAGTGGGAGCGAGGGCGCAAGGCAAACGCAGGCTCGGGCTCGGTCAAGCTCAGGCTCAGGTTCAGGCTCTCGGGCTCAGGCTTTCGGACTCAGGGTCAAAAGACTCGGGCTGGAGCTCTTCGGGGCTCTCGGTCTGGTTCAGGGCGAAGCTCAGGCTGGGCCGCCCGAAGAGGCTGGGGGGGGAGACGGCAGATGGCGGGAGGAAGGTATACGGGCAAGGCCTCGCAGCGACACGATCCTGGACAGACGCGCGTTTGCACCGGCGAGAAACCAGTCGCGAAGGGAATCGGCGAGGCGCAAGGGAAGGCCAGGGGACGAGGGAACGGGATACAACGACGGAGAGAGCAACCGGAGACGACGACTTACCCATGGCAACTATGCTCTTCTACAGAAGAGAGCTTTTGGGGGGTGGGAGGGTGTCCTTGTCGCGTGGTGAGGAACGAGCGGCTGGTCTGGATAGGCGGAGGGCAGCGTGTCCAGTGTCCACGTCGCAAAGAACGGCGGGATAACTATGGGGAGAGCAGGCAAAAACAAGCCACTGGTCCGGAGTCAGCCAGAGGATGTCGAATGTCGCATAAATGCAAGCGGGCTGCAGCACGGGCGATTCGGGTCGGGTTGCTTGGGCTTGGGCTTGGGGGGGGGAGGGAAGGGGGAGGAACAACTGGGGCAGCGTAAAAGAGAGCAGATGATGGCGTCTCTTCCAGGTTCTCGCTGTGTCTTGTCCGTCGCAAAAAGAAAAGACGCGTTGATGAGGCGGAGGGACCAGGCGACGAATGAGAGCGCTGTAAATGGGGGGGACGACTAGGGGGCCGCGATGCAGGCTACCCTACCTCCGTACTTCGTACCTACCTACAGTGATGGTACAGTATCCGTGCGAAGCACGAAAGCACGCTACCGCGATTGCAACGAGTCCACGACAACGCCGGCAGAGGGCAAGGACGGCGAGGACGGCGCTCGCTCTCAGGGGCTTGCTTGTCAAGCTGGAGCAGGGTTCTAAGGTCGCGGCGATACTGCGCTGGTGCGGGCGTGCGGGTGCGGTGACTGGATGGTTTGGCCAGTTAGTTAGTTGAGGTACCACCAAGGTATTCGTACAGCACAGATTGTCATGGAAGACTGCGCCAAGCACGGCTCGCTGAGTTTCTCTTCCCTGGCCCTCGTCCATCTTCGACAGGCTGGCAGCCAGTATTAGAAGCTAAGGACCGCATGTCTCGCGGCGGATGACAGCGACACGAAGAGAGAGGTAATAATGGAAGCGGGCGACAATGCGGCGCGGACAGGCTTGCCGGGCTGGTTCGCGACACACCTGCGACCAAGCCACAGCGAGACATTTCCGGAGGACGGGAGCGTGACAGGGCTGAATGAAAGCATCAAGTAGACACGGGATGCACCTCCTGCTTACCACCTATGTGCCTCTGTCTGGGGCGCCCCTTTGAAGTATCTACGTACTTGAGACGGTACCGTATGTACGTAGTAGTATATGCATGCACTCAGGTGGTTGAATCTATCGTCATCCAGGAGGATATCGATCACTGGTTGGGCAAGCTCGGCGAGCGCGGGTGGGGAATTCGTCGGCTTTGTGGTCGACGGCAGTGATGGTGGTGGTGCGGGTGCGGCCTCGAGCTTCGTGGCATCGAGTTATCCTTGTCTCAACGAGGCAGGTACCTATATCGATGGCAGGCAATTGATGCGAGAGACAATACCGGAACCTGCAAGTTGTTGGCACACAATGCCAGTCAGTCACAATCACAGTCGCATCCATGTTCGATCGCGGTGATTGGGGCAACAACCAGACAGGGGAATCCGCCCAAGGTGGATAACTAAGGCACACAGGTACGAAGCGGACGTGCTTGTGAGGGGCCGGGTGAGGATACAGTAGGATGAATGGGACGGAGCTTACTTACCTATGTACTAATAGTAGCTTCCAGACGTCTAACTGAGCCTCGCAGACTCGCAGGCCAAGGCACCGGTCAAGTCATTCAATTGACGGGCGAAGGACAGGTTCCGGATTGAAGTGATGGTGTTGTACACTCACAATGAATTTTTCCATTGGGGACGTGCATCGAGGCAACATCGAGGCCGACCAAGGCAACAACGAGGCCGATCAAGGCAACAACGGCAGGATCAGCTACCTACCTAGTAGGTACAAACACTGTGACAGCCTTGCGAATCTCGAGCTCCCTGCCACTCCCGGGTGCAATACCGTGTTCTGATGGGCACCCGCACAGTAAGGTGAGGTCCTCAATTGGTTCCCCAGACAGGCTCCCATTCCAGGCCGCACTCACACACATCTCGTACTCTTTGTGTTCGCACCTCACGCTCACAGCTGCACCCATATCTGGCACTAACATTGGCCGCACTTCCTGGCCTGATTGGCATTTGATTCACATGCAAGCTGTACCCAACGCATTGGTCTGGCCATGTACAAGCATGTTTGACGCTTGTCATTACCCATCCCATCCTGTTGGTTCCTAGGCAACTAACCACTGACGTGCTCAGCGAGATGGATGGGGATCATATTTTCCACGAGGATCCGCAGTCTACGAGACGCCAAAGCCCCTGGTTCATTAACCGTCCATGATGTTATCTGGCTCTTTGCGGATGTCAGTATCTTTAACCTTGCTGGAAGGCCCTTGTTTTGACAGATGGTTTTCATTGACGGATAGTCTCAATCTCAACGACGGTAAGGAGCAAATGACGCCTCATATTCGGCATTTGGGCATATGTTCCGCACGCAATATCGCCAGAGGATAAAGTGCTGGGAACCTGGAGGTCAGGTAGTTAGTTGGTTACGGTGTGGGGCGCTGCTGGATGGATCATGGACCAAGAGTTGGTCGACGCCATCACGCCGCACCAGCCAAGCTCGTTGGCGGACCACACTGACTGCAGGCCGCTCGAAGCGGCCTGACAGTGCCGACAGACCCTTGTCCGCGTTGTCTCGGAGTTCACCCACCAAGTTTCCCATCGACGGAGGCCAGTGCAATTGACAGACGAGACAGATGAGACAGTTGGTCTCGGGCTCCGACGAAGGCACTCGCCAACCAGAAGTTGACACCTGCGGTACCGTCAGGGATATCCGAGACATAGGGCCAGCTCATTAGCTACGGTGACCCAACCGGGAGATGCGAAAGAAGAAGCCCATCATCCAAGGTGGAAGGCCTTGTCTGGATCGCTAACTTCCCCACTAGATCTGTACCTTGAATCCACATCCCGCACTTCCACAGCTGAAGCTCCCATCATATCATCATCACAACCGCTCTGCGGTTGCGTCCCTGAGGCATGGCATCCTTTTCTCGGTCGGCTTCTGCTTCTGCCCAATCATGACCATGGGCGCCTTTCCAATTTTTGCTCGGAGCTCGCGGTTCTTGGTGGCGGCCATGATGGGGGGCATCACCACGTGCTCGTTATTTTCCGACTTTGCCGCCTTTGAGGGGCATCATCCGGACCTGACCCCTGTCTATCGCACGCTTCCTCGGAATCACAGGCATTAACCCACAGCCCGGCGTCCGCTACCAGGCAGGGAATACTCAACACTTGACAAGAACCAAAGAATGACCGTACCAGAGAGTCCACACGTCCTGTTCAAAACTGCGTGTCCTGCAAACCTTAGCTGTCATTTGCAGCTCAAACCTGGCGACGGCAAGATGTGATTAGTGTCGTTAGCTCTGCAACATAGCATCTAACAGATTATGGATACGCTACTACGGATACAACGCCATAGAGTTCGCACCGTTACACAACATCCCAACAGAGGTTCAGCGGAAATCGCCATCCAATCGCCCTTGGTCCCAGCCCCCCTTTTCAACGGTGACACTTTACACGTGTTTGGAATGCCATTTCTGCGGTTGCAAACGATGCGTACTCATTGTGGTGAACCATCGAGAGGAGTTGCCGGAAGACCAGGTCACTTGGAAGGCGAAAGGCCCATTTGTCGAGGAAGGAAGCCGTGCAAGGCGGGTCCAAGTCACTACGTCCAGGTTTACCCAGACATAGAATGGTCAGCAGTGACGGCCTTGTTCCCCGGATAACCGGTCTGATTGGTTGGCTCGTGAGCAGGAGGTACAGTGTCAGTACGTACTCCGTACACACAAGCCGAGCGAGGAGAGTCCTTCGGGGCCATTCCCGAGTGCCTTTTGCTTCGCCGGTTGATACAGTTGAGGGCGGTCGGATACTTGGGTATCCACGGTGTCTACATAACTTATCTCTTTGGTGAGGCACTTTTCGAGACTTGGATTGGCCGGTTTGGCTGGAGGAGAGTCAGCGGCGGTGGGCGGACAAAGTGTCATCAAGGTACTTTGTACATTCATTGTGGCTAGCTGACATGAGCGGCGTTGCAGGGCCGCAGACTAAGGAGATGTCGGGGACTAACAAACGCGGTAGATCTGATCATCAAGGTTGTCAGCGGATCCCACACGACCACACACCACGCAGTTTGTGCCCAGGCCGAAGCTCCTGGCAGCAATCCATGTGGATCACTACTTATAGCCTGGCAACCCATGCCACGGCCATACGAGGAGGGAAACATACGCCGGTGGGTAGCTTCGTCTAATTAGTCTTGCACTCTGTGTCTGGGGCTTGCTTGCGCCTTGGGCGTGGACGAATATCATCACCCCAGACCCCGAGTGCGTGGACGGTTAGATCGATGCATGCCCATGCTACCTCATGTATGCTATGCTTAGGTGACGCCCGCCTACAAGAATATGGGGTGTGACTCCTGCGGCCTACAACGACGGCAAGTCACAACGGCTATGAAGTACACCACAATGCACGACCTGAGTATGGTCCCCGCCAACACAATTACGTTTCAGAAGACGGCACGAGTCCAAGGATGACGATGATTGTCTACAACAGAAGACTGTCTTACGTGAGAGTCGTTGGTTGGTTTAACGGCCTCAACTAATGAATGGCACTCTAATTGGGAGGAAGCTGCGCACCATTTCCCAGGCAGCGTTCAGAAGAGACAAGATTGACAGACAGACAAAGAAAGAAAAGAACAGCCACATCCTGTGTACCCACAAGACACAAAATGCGCGTCACCTTAGCTACACAGCTAACTCCGTGGGTTTCGGAGCATCAATCGCAGGAAGCTCCCGGGTAGGATGGAGGGACGGATGTGGCCCGAGCTCCCCGGGATTGCCCCACGTCAAACCCGTCGGAAGCGCGCATGCCCGCCATTGGTAAATTCGCAGCTCAAACTCCAAGACTCTCGGACGATCCAGGGCTCCGTCACTTCCAAGGCCCAATTCCTGTCTTGTTGACTTCCGTTCCCTCTCCCGCTCCCGACTTCTTCTACTCCCGCCGGCCCTGCATTCCAATCAGCCATGTCGGCGTCTGTCCGGCTTCTCCCTCGGCCGTGCGCCCTCCGTGCCCCTCGACTCGCCGCCCAGCGCCTCGCCCTCCGACCCTTTCACTCGTACGACCACCCGCCGCCTCCCGGGCCATTCGGCGCCGCCGAGAAGGCCATCCTCGCCGCCGCCTACAAACATGTCCCCGAGCACGGCTTCTCCCAGAAAGCCCTGGGTCTTGGCGCCCGCGACGCCGGATACCTTGACATTAGCGCCAGCGTTCTCCCCGAGGGTGCCTTCAGCCTCATCAAGTACCACCTGGTCTCCCAGCGAGACGCCTTGGCCGCCCGCAACGAAGAGCTCTTCAAGGGCCAGGAGCTGCCTGGAATTGCTGCCCGTGTCGAGGCGCTGACCTGGGAGCGATTGATGGGCAACAAGGAGGTCCTGGACCGGTGGCAGGAGGTAGGCGAACAACCCGCAATCATGTAAGCGAGGCCGGCTTTCTAACAATACTCGGCTAGGCATTGGCCGTCATGGCTCAACCGAGCTACGTGCCCGCTTCTCTCAAGGAGCTGGCAGCCCTGGCCGACGAGATCTGGTTCCTCGCCGGAGACAAGGCCGTCGATCCCTCATGGTACTCCAAGCGCGCTAGCCTATCCATGATCTACAGCACCAGCGAGCTGTTCATGACCAACGACCGGTCCCCCGACTTCGCCGAGACGCGACAGTTTGTCCAGCGAAGGTTCGGTGAGGTCAAGTCACTTGGCGGTTTCGTTGGGTCTCTCGGCCAATGGGCTGGTTTCACTTTCAACGCCGGCGTCAACATTCTGAGAAGCAAAGGGGTCCGGGTTTGAATCCCGCCCTCAAACCTGTTCCTGATACTGCCTGTACGATATTGTATGAGACATGTGCAACCATCACTACAACTACCACCGATCGACATAGAATGCCCTGGCAAGCGCCGACATAATACCAAATCCTTCCATGCACTCACCGTCCCAAGTGCCCTTTTTTTTGTGTAGCCTCTCTTGAAAACTCCAGTAGCCCTTACCCCTGCCTGTGTTGACACCCCAAGCGCCGCGCCAATATCGCAATAGCAAACAACTCCTATCATCCAGCCACGCCTTGTCTATTCCTACACACAGTTTCCTACACAAGCGTTTGTTGGCGGGGATCTACCAGTCTGCATAGGGGTGTTAGCATGTTGATGCTTAGTCTTGCTGCCAAGACGGTTCAACATACCTGATGACCTTGACGTCCTTGTCCATTCGAGCCCGGCCTTCTATAGCATTGGGAGTAATGAGAATGTACTGCCGTGAAACGGAGCGACGTGCGGCATCCACCTACAACGAATCCCGGTTAGCTTCAACCAACACTATTGAATGTCTCACGTCAGATGGGGGTGTGACTTACCAGCATGTTCGTGCTGATGGCTCGATTCACATTGTCCATGAAGACATCGAACTCATCGAGACATCGGATAGGTGAGCCAATCGCCTCCCACACGGAGAGCAACATGCAGATGGACGAGAAGGACTTCTCGCCACCGGAGAGCGTCTTGGTGTTCCTGCCGGCAGAGCTCTTGCGCGTCTCGTCGGGCTCGATCTGGACGAGCACCTTGCGCGAGCGGTGGTCCAGGTCAATCTTGCCTCGGAAGCCGCGCTCGCTGAGGAGATAGTTGAACTGAATGCGGATTCGGGCGCTGATTTGCCGCTGGAACTGGCGCCAGAGATGAAGCCGTTGTTCGATGGCTCGCTTGAGAGACGAGATAGTGTCGTCTACGTCTTGGGTCTGTTTGACGACGTCTTCGTATCTCGATCGGGTTTCGGTGGCACGGTCGTAGATCTGCTGGTCCGTTGCCCCAAGTCGCTTCTCACGCTGCGCCAGCTGCTCTCGTACCTTCTCATACTTCTTTTCGATGCTTCTGTGGTTCTCGTCATCGGGGATGTGGACACGTTCTGGCGCCATTTCCCGAGCTTGCCCAGTGAAGTCTTCCACCTCGGCCGCTTTTTCGTCCCGTTTGGCCTCGGCGCGCCGCCGCTCGTTCCTTTCAATGCCCACTTGCTCAAAGGCGTCGTTCTTCTTCATAACAGCGATGCGTCGGATCCCTTCGTGGGACTTGATCTTCTCCTCTATTTTGTTGACCTTGCTCTGGAAATCGTCCCGGTCGCCTCTCTCGGCTTGCAGTCTCCGCCTGGCTTCTTCGGCCTTGGCATTGAGCTCCGGCTTTGCCACTCTCATGGCGCCATACTGGTTGCCAATTTGATCCTCTTCGGCATGTTTCGCATCCAGCTCCGCCCGTAGGACGACGAGTCGATCGTCGGCACCTTCGAAAGCATCGAGTTCCATGGAGATGCGCTCCACCTCGGCTTGTGTCCGGCGCAGCCCGTTTTCGAGTTCTTTCATCTTCTTGCGATGGTTGTCAAGCTCGGTATTGCACCGCTGAAGGGCCTGTTGCGCCAGGCGGTCCTCATTCATGACTTCCCGCAGTTCCACGCCCAGTTGCGTCAGGTTTTCTCTTTGAAGGTCGACTTGGCGTGCGGAATCTGATTGCATTCTAGGGCGTTGGTTGGCAGGCTGGATTGGGCTCGTGCCAATGGATCCATTCCGGTTGGTTATGCGTAATCCGTGGCCTCGTTTTCCTTTTCCATCGTGGAAACAGATGCACGCGCTCACATTGCGTGGAGGTGTGTTGTCGACCATGACTCGTTGAGCCTCCGACCGCTCCGTGATCAGAACGATCTTTTCGATCTGATTGTTGATGATGAGTTGCGATCGGACCAACTCGTCGTCAAATTGTAGCACCCTCAAAATCGTGTCAAACCGGCCATCCGGTTCCTGGCTGCTGGTGTCTATTCGGGTCGCATATGCTATGTAAATCGGGGGAGATCGTCTCATCCCAACCCTGCGGATGAGATTCGAAAGTCTTGTCTGATCGGGTTTGCTCTTCACAATGAAGGCGTTCAATGCATCTCCGAGTGTCTTCTCGAGCAGCCCGGACCATTCTGGCTTTGTGAGCCTCACATGGGCACCGATGGGTCCGATAGGTCTCTGCCCGAACCCACTCTCTCTCTCGATGGCCTTGACGAGGTTGACCATGTCCCCATCGTAGCCATCGTAGGCAGAACCAGTGCTTTTCTGGAGTTCCTGAACTTGCCTCTCCGCAGACAAGATTTCCTTGCGTTTCGCGTCCTTGGCTTGATAATGTCTCCTGGCGGTTTGCTCAGCTTCCACCACTTTGGCCAGAAGGGCTGGTTGTTGACGGGTGCCCTCGTTGATTTCTTCTTCCAAGGCCTTCTCCTTAGTAGTTGCTTGGGCAAGCTCGGCATCCTTCTCTGCACGGGCAGATCCTGTCGACTCGCCTAGACGCCGCTCTTCCTCCCTGATCTTGATTTCACATGATCTGATGTCCTCCTTAACTGTTTTGAGGCGTCCGTGTGCATCTCGTTCTTCTCGATGCAGATCGGCAACTTCCTTCCTGGCTGCCTGGAAGGCCAGTTCGCATTCGTGAATCCGTTCTTCGAAGACTTCTCGGTCCGTGTCTAGGTCTAGTCGTGCTTGTTTGACCCTCTCTAGTTTTTCCTCGGTAGCTTCAAGAGCCCGTGTCATCTCCTCGCACTGTTGCTCGGCCTCGGCGATGGCTTTATCACGTTTCTCAATGGCATCGTTGCGCTCTTTGAGCAGCCTCTCTTGTTCGACTACCTGAGACCAGACAAGTTGATTTCTGTAGTGCCTAGCCTTCTCGCGTAGGCTCTGATTCTTCTGCGCTGTCTCCGCAAGCCGTTGGGCATCCTCCATTTCCTTTCTGACTTGGCCGATCTTGGCCGTCAGGTCGTCTCTGAGAACCAGGGTCTTGTCGAGCGTGTCCTGTGACATCTTGTAATCGTTGTCCAGCTGTTCCAGTTGCACGCCAGAGACGAAGTATTTATACTTCTGGGCCGGAGTAGCCGAGTTGAGAAACTGCCGAGCGTTGTCCTGGGATAGGACCGTCAGGGGGTTGCCAATCTGCAACGCGTACCATTCGGAGATTTCTTCGACCTCCTGCTTCTTCGTTGAGACGATTCGTCCTAGAGCGCTCTTGATCTTGAAACCGCTGCCGCCGGTCTTGGAGAAGTGACGCTCGACGATGATAGACTCGCCGTATACTTCAGGCATGTATGCATCGGAGCCAGCGTTCTTGATCTTGACAATTAGGGTACCCTGGTCGGTGCCTTCTTTGATAAATGATTTCATGCTTCCTCCACGGTTGGTATCGCTGGCCTTGCCACCAAGACAAAGTGTCAGGGCTGTCAGCACAGCACTCTTGCCGCTTCCGTTCTCGCCGACGACAAAGTTGATGAGGGGTCCCAACTCGACATGTAACTTCGTATGGCACATAAAGTTACAACATGTAATGCTCTCGATAATGCCACCTTCAGATACCATGTTGTTGCCGAGGTTCGTGGGCCGGCGCTTGAGCATCTGGGTAGCCTGCTGGTCGTCCCAGTCGGTGTTCTGGAGGTGCCTGAAGCCCTTGTCTCGCTTGAGTTCGTACTGGGTCTGTGGTGGGGAATCTGGGCGATCAGGTAGGGCTTCATCGTCGCTCTCGGAACTCGGCGTCTCGTCGCGCTGGGGTGTTGGCTCCCTTGTGTGGACGTCGGTTGAGACTCGGACGCGCTTCCTCTGAATGTGACGGGTTAGTTGGATCAAGTAAAAGACTAGGCGTGGCGACCTAGATCGGACTAGGCACATACGGCTTCTTCTGGTCGAAAGTTGGAGCGTCCTTCGCGGACGTCGACGACATCCCCCTCGTCGTCATCTTCCACGACACGCCTTGAACGTTTCATGGGCGCCATGGCTGTGGTGTGCGACGCGGCACAGGCGTGCGCGCGATGTAAAGCCGCCAAGTATTTGTGTGCGCAATCTTCGGTATAATGGTTCACAGGTTTCGATTAGAACTAGCGGCGCAGAGTGAGTTGGCGGATCGCGATTATTTCTTTGCCGTTGTGAAAGGCGTCGTTTGAAGATAAAAGAAGATACTATACGCGTCGGAGTAGCTGGGACCGTGTTTGGCGTGGTGGGGCAATGTCCCTAGTGAGGGTTAGCGCGGTTGCCTTTCCTTTGTTGCGTCGCCCGCGTCAATGACGCTACCCTGGACCTTCCTCCCACAATGTGAATTTGGAGGGAAGGTGCCACTGATGATGTGTCTATGCCCGAAAGTGATAGGGATTCATCACACGTAACAAGTATAATGGCCACTAAGACCAAGGTGGAAGACGGAGCTGGAGATCCGGTCTCCAAGCACGGCGGCGACGGCTTCGAGAGGCAACTCCCCGATAACTGTGTCAAATATCTGCTATTCGTCCTGGATCCTCATCAGGATAATCGGAAACAGCTCTCACAGATCGAGTCTATCAGGAAGGCTGCTCTCGAGCTGGCCGGCACGTTGACTAAGGGCTACATATGGCAGAAAGACGACTTCAACTTGGAGCTGAAAAACGAACAAGGTGAGTAATATCGACTTGGACTACGCGCGTTCCCGCCTGACACACTTCTCAGGACTTGTATACTTGCACGGGATCACCGACTACAGCGACGCTGTGGAAGACGAGTGGCTCATTGTATACATACTTAGAGAGTTGACAAGGTCGCACCCAAACCTTTGGGTTCGGGCCTTTGACACAGACGGAGAGTTCCTCCTCATCGAGGCCGCGAACGTCCTGCCCAAATGGTTAAGCCCAGAGATCGACCACAACCGAGCATGGGTTCATGACGGAAAGCTGTTTATTATCCCTTTCAAGGATGATGCCGCGCCAGAATATCGGACTCTCTCGCTACCAAGCGCTGTGGAGGCTCTCAAGTTGAGACCAGGTGCCCTCGTCCACTCGATATTCATTGAAGCAGAGGCATTCTACAGGCTGGAGAAGTATCCGGGCCAGATCGCCAACTCCATTCATCACTCACTTGTTACGATCCCACGCAAACTTGCCTGCATCCTTAAGTCGCTCCCAAGGTCCATCGCCCCCGCAGTCGAGATCTTTTACCTCCGAGATGCCATCGCCCTGAAGCGCGTCATATCGCCACCCGGGCCCCTGACCTTTCCACCAGAAGACCTCGTCACCGTCTCTGTCAAGTTTAGCAAAGTCCTCTTCGCACAACTGCGATCGCAACGCTTTGACGCCCCGCCGGCCTGGCAAGATGCCATCCAACGAGCGCAGCAAGAGGCTTCGTCCAGTCGCACAGAGAAGGCTGCGGCGAGACTAGAGCTTGGCATGGAGCTGACATGCGGATTTGAAATGCTGGTAGCTAATGCTGAGAAGAGTAAGAGAAGAGTCGTTCGCGAACTCGCGATCGCCCTCGAAGATATGGCGGAGGATGGAGATGACGCCCTGCCATCCAACGAGGAGATGCAATCGTGGAACGACGCAAACCGCGATGATAGTGAGGCTTGGATGGATATTAATTACGAGGACTTCGAGCGAGAACTCGACGGGAAGCAAGGAAAGGAGCCTCAAGATGCAACCTCCGGCTTTGGCGACGTGAAAACCCAGTCGGACCTCCGAAAGATCGTCTCTCGCTTCGAAGCCTTCCTTAACGACGACGACGCTGGAGTTGACGGCGCCGAGCTCGATGACATGGACGCTGATGATGACGACTCTGACGAGGATAGTGAGTTCGAGGACAAGGAAGTTGGTTTTGACGAGGAGGCATTTGCGCGTATGATGAGGGAGATGATGGGCCTGCCAGATATCGAACCAGACAACAGCACTGGAGCCAAGGGAAAGACACCGGCCGAGCCAAAATCCACCAAACCCGAGTTCATCGACGAAGAGGAGGAAGAAATAAAGAAACTTACGTCGGAATTCGAGGCCGAGCTGAACCAACACGGGGCCCTTAAACTCGACCCGACGACCGATAAGAAACCCCGGGTGAAAGAGAAAAGCGAGATCTCAGAGCCAACAGGAACGTTCAGTACCAGTAAAGGCATCATGGAATCAGACGACGGGGAAGACGAAAACAGCGAGGAAGAAGTCGACATCGACTACAACCTGGCAAAGAACCTCTTGGAGAGCTTCAAGAGCCAGGCTGGCATGTCTGGGCCAACGGGCAATCTTCTTGGCATGATGGGCTTCCAGCTACCGAGGGACGAGGATGATGGAGGAGATGAAGAAGAAAATGGAGAGTCTTCACGGCAAGGAAAGCTCCCCCGGTAAGCATGTTAAAAGTAGAAATGTGTTATCGTTATATATAATTATGTCCGACTCTATCTCAGCGTGATGCGGACAGCCCATTGCGTCATATCCCATGATCTATAAATATGTGCCTTTTTATCGCATCACCCCTTTGAACTAGTTTTGTACCGTGTCTTGAACGTCCTGGGCAGTCTTAATGGTAGTTTCCATCCTCATCGCCCGACCGTGGCCGCTTTGCTGGTGACACCTCACCACTAGGACGTCTCCTTCGCGAAAGACCTGACTCATCTAGTTCGTCGAGCTGCGCGAGCACAATACTAAGCTGCTTCCGGGCCGCCAGCTCCCTCTTACTGCTGTCGGTTTGCGGGCGGTAAAACTCCCGGACCACGGCCACGACGGCGTGGTAGCACTCGTATAGTAGGAGTCGAATGTGGGCGTTGGGCTCGTCCTCCACAACGCTTGACGGTGACTCTGCGGAGTCGTCTCCATCATCGGAGAGTGGCTGATCGAAGCCGTGCCAGAAGTCCCGAGAGGGAACTTTACTGAAGACAGAGGCGATGAGCGGATCGCCGAAGATACAATTCGTCCATTGCCGTAACCCCGTAACTTCTATCTGGCAATTTCCTTGGGTTTCCGCCATGGCGGTATAAATATCACCGTCTTCGCTATTCGTTCCGTCGGATTCGTCAGGGGTATCTGCTGATGTTCTGTTTATTTCGGACCGAAACGGTATCCTCCGTGCTAGCTTCGAATCGTGCTGCTTGCCGTCTACATTGTTAGCACGCGAGGCCACCCTCTGCCCCGTCTGTGATGAACAGGAGACTAGAGTGTTGATGTCTTCCCCTGCATCAACCACGACCAAGCGTGGTCGCGTGACAGCATCCAGCAAGTGCTTGAAGCGGCTAAAGTGTTGCCTGATGGTACCGTAGTTGATCATGATGGCCAAGTCTTCGCCATCACGCAAGACGGACTCGAGGAGCGCGTGAAAGGCGACTGACCAGGAGTCCGCTCCCCTCGTAGTGTGCAGTCCACCTTCGAACCTATGTGGCTGACACGACGAAAGCGGAACCGAGAGAACATCGGCAGCTATACCGAACCTCCGGGTTGGAGATGACTGTTCTGATATACGGCGGAGGAGCTGGCCGATCTGAAAGTCCACCATCCTCCGCTCTCGAGGAGAGAGGGGTCGTGCAAGAGAAGAAATAGCCACGCCACGGGGTGGGCGGCTGAGGTTGTACTCAACGGCTCGACCGCCGGCCATGGATTCGTGCCTGACGAGGACGGGCAAGTATTCAGACAACGGATTGGGCGTGCTTTGGCTACCCGAAGACTCCCCCAAAGCCTTGGCCGCCACGACGGCGTCCCTTGAGGCCACGGCGGCGGACATCTTCTTCCCCTTGGTGAGACCGGACAACCACTTCAAGACGGCGGCCTCAGACCCGATGGAGGACTTTTCGGATCGCAGCAGGCGCATAACTGCAGGGGGCGGTAGAGCAAACAGCAGGCTGGGCCCGTCGGAGACTTTGACATTATAAAGAAGCTGGAGCCGAGCCGACGGAACAGCCTCGAGCTCCTGAACTGACAGGCCGGGACTGAAGCCGCTCAGCAGCGAGCGGACGAGCCTGTCTGGTGGAATGGCGGTCATGGAAGCGGAGGAGGATGGAACAGACACAGAGAAAAAGGGTCGGGCCGAACGGGTGATATTATCGCGTGCAAGGTTGCAGCTTTGCGCGACACACTGGGACGAGGGGGGGAGTGTACGGTCTTCCCAAAGAGTGCATTGGTACGACGGGACAGCCATAGATGAGGACGAGGGAGTGCAGGGTTGAGAAAGGGAGTGATCAAGACAGGCAGTCATGGCCGAGGAGGAGGCCAAAGAGAAGGCCAAGGAGGAGGCCAAGGGGGAGGCCAAGGGCGAGGTCATGGTGGAGGTCATGGTGGACGCCGAGAAGGAGGGATAAGCGCCTGGGTATTGTGTGGATGTCTTCATCGGCTTGTCATGAGGATACAACCTGACGAGGGTTGTCGACGCATGCCGAGCTAAGAGAGTGGGATGGATGCAGAGTCGGTCTGTCGGATGTGGAAGCCGGTCCGGCCACAAGCTGCGGGCGGGGATGGGATGTCGAGATGAGAACCCGGGGGGAGGTGATATATGAAATACAACCCCCAAAGTATATGCAGGAGTAGTAGTAGTAGTAGTAATAGCAGTAGCAGTAGCAGCAGCAGCAGCAGCAGCAGCAGCAGCAGCAGTAGTAGTAGTAGTAGTTGTTGTTGTAGTAGCAGTAAGAGGTGAGAAGTGAGAAATGCAATCCCGGAGACAGGAATATAGGGAGGAAACAGAGAGATAATAGAAAGAGATATGGAGAGATAGAGACGGAGACAGAGAGAGAGATGAAGAGATGAAGAGATCAGAAGAGATGAGATGACGACAGCGGCTCGTTGGCAGTGGGTCAATTAAAGAAGTGTAGCTCCCGCGTTGCAGTTGGCTTCACTACTAGGCATGCTCCGTTCAATTACGCGGTCAGGAGGAGAAGCAGAAGAGGCGGAGATTGAACATCGAGCAAAGCTGGAGAAGAGACAAGGCAAACTAGGGCTATCCAGAGCCAGAATCTCCACGGCCACGGTCACGCCGTCGAAGAGCCCAAGGTGCGTGCGGATGACGATGGCAAGGGCTGGCTTGTCACCGGTCAGCACTCGCGACAAGACGATTAGGAGGGGATGAATGCGATGAGAAGCGAAGCGAAGCGAGCCATTCCACGGCGGGCCACCAAACGAGGAGGGAGCGCGGAACGGTGAGAAAGAGACGAGGTAAGCAGAGGCGGGAGAGGCGAGAAGGGCCAACGAAGAGGGAGCGAGGCGAGCGAGAGGGAGGGAGCAACCAGACGACGCGATGCGAGACGGACGCTTCAGGAACGGACAGGCGAAACGAGGCACAGCTCTCACCCCCTACGACCGTACCGCACTGCGTAAGTCGCCTCCGCATCCGTGGCGCGTGGACGACATGGCATTGTTAGTTACTTAGGTAGATAGTTAGTAGGGGAGGGACATATCAGTCAGAAGGGGCCCATCGCCATGCCCACCAACCGCAGATATGCAGAGACATGGCGAATCGCCTCTGCCATCGCGACGGTGAGGCCCAGGCCCAGGTCCGGCCTTGGACCAGAAAGGCTAGAGGAGAGAAGGCGCTGGGGAAGGACGAGGGAAAACGGAGCCAAGAGCAGGGAGCAGGATGACGGCTGTGAGCGAGAGTGTGAGGTGAGACTCAACCAACGAGAGCAAGTCATGAAGATGGGCGACAAGTGGACAACCAACGCCCCTCATTTCTGGCCCCAGTTCGGATCAGTCCGTCATTCAGTTTAGTTTAGTCCAGCTCAGCTCAGCCAATCCGGCCCAGATTGAGTCTAGGTCCTGACCCCTAGAGGAAGAGGCGATCTCTGGCTCTCCCTATTCGCAGGCCCTACGTTTCTCGTGTGAGACAAAGGATAGAATGGTAGACGGTCTAATCAGAGCAGACTCTTGGGCCGATCGGAGCATGTCCCGTGTTCACCCACTGGCGCCTCCCAAGCTCCCAAGCAAGCGTGTGGCGGCGGCGGCGGCGGCGTCGACCGGACTGCAGACGACAAGTTATCTGCTAAAGGCAACCATCAGAAACCACCGCGACACTCCAACAGAACTGCCCTGGACGTAGTCTGCGTCCTGGGGCACTCGGCAGCAGTCTTGTCTCAGCACAGCGTATCCCAGCGTATTCCCAGCGCCGCAAGAAGGACCCAGCAAAAGGGCCATGCAAAGGCCCAGCCGCTGCCGTGTCGTCGACTCGTCGTCGAGCGACGATGATCAAAGGCTGCACTGGGAAGCGAGTCGGGAAATTTATGATTGGGCGGCGCAAGCGAACGCGACCTGGGTGGAATTCCGCGGACCCTGCACCGGGGTGTCGTGTGGCGCCTTTCGGGGGTCGACCTTGTGGTGTGGGCGGCGGGCTGGGCCTTTTGTGCTTCGGCCGTGGCATGGCATGGGGACGCATGACGATCCAACCCGATTTTCGTACATAGTGAGAGTCGTAGAGTCGCAGTGTAAGGTAGGTAGTCTCGATACTTAGATATTACAAGGAGTTGTCGATGCTGACAGTCGGACTGACGGGGATGACTGGGTCCCGTCCGCCTTCACCGTGGGATTCGCCGTTTCAAATGTCGACAATAGCCGAGAGCGAGCCTTCATCATGCCTTGTTGCGGTGTCAATAACTTGACCATACGCGCCCAATGATGTGCACCACATCCACCAACGCACAGCACAAGAGTCGAGCTGACGATGGCTCGCGCCATGGCGTCGGGCGGAGGTGTGGAGCTTAAGATGGATCCCACAAGAGGCTCGTCCGGGGTCGGATGTGAGTTTTTTAGACGAGACCGTCCGGAGCCAAGCCTGCCGATGCTCCGGGTCCGGCCTGAGGACCACCGATTCCTCACCGATTCACCATAAGTAATTACTTGGTGAGTGGGCTCCAACGTAATTAGTAGACTCCAAGTGAGTGAAGTCGGCATCGGGATTCGCTCACTCAACGAGTCATCGCTTGCCCTTCCAAGCCTTGTCCCCCCCTGGTCTCTGACTTCCAAGCAGCCACCCGCCGGCATGTCCCCATCGTCGGGTTTAAGCTATTGTCACTCCCACGGGGACTGTCAGGGCGTAGTCCTTGTTCCTTGTCAGACACATCTCGAACCGAGCATGCTCACTGGGCGTGTTCGGATGAACAGAGTGGCCATCTCAACCTTGTGCCTGTGTTATCATGTCCCTGGAATGCAGCACCAGTCGCCCCCTGGTACGCATGTCGTGGCCGCAATCCATCTGACAAGCTTTCCAGGCCTGGGTATCCAAAGCCCCTGGAACCAATCTCATGTGTTTCACACGCAAAGGACTCGACCGTCATGTGCGATTGGCTCATGTTGCGAGCAGCCGTCTCTCAATTTGTGGATGCAAGCAAGCCTCGCTTGCTGTAACCAGCCGTGCCCTTGATTGATATCAAAACGGCCGCTACTACCATGATATTGTCCACCCTTCGACATATGATGATGCGACACGTCAGTCGTTGCTAGACAAGACGCGATTCCGCAAGCGACCTATGTCGATTCCGTCGATTCCGCCGCTCCCTCGGCAGGAACCTCCTTCTTCGTTTCCGACGCCAACTTGTACAGTTCATTCAAATTGTACCTCTTCAAATCCTCCCATTGCTTACCATCGACAACCGAGACTCCGCAATATGTCTACGCTAGTCAGCCGCACAGACTCGCAGACTCCTCGGATAGGTCAACACAGGCGAGGGATCGCTTACCTGGAAGATCTCGACCAATATCACCTTGTCCGGGTTGCCTAGGTTGACCTTGTGTTTAGAGCTCACCAGGCCGGCAACCTTTTTAATGACGGCATCTGACTTGAAGGTGGTGTGGTTTCGAATGTTATGCCGGATGGCGTACTGGAAAGCGCAGATTGATCAGACACGCGTGACGAGGGCATTGAGGACCAAACACTCACCGTGCAAGCCGCAGCTTCCGCTCCACCGCTCTGCGCATCAGCCCCGTCTTGGACGTCATCACCAGACTCGCCTTTCAACTCAAAGTATTGGCCCAAGACGGTCCTGGCCACACGCTCGATGCCAGTCTCGGTTGCCTTATCCATATCCTGCACAGGCGTCAAGCGGTTGATGTACTTGGTCTTCCGCTCCATGGGATCCGGGCAGTCCTTGGCATCCTGGCACATTTGCTGAATAAGTTTGACCGGGTCGATGGGTTGACTAGTCTTCATGAAGAAGAGACACTCGAGCCTGGTTGTTATGGGTGTGAAGACCTGTCTCGTCTTGGGCTTCTGAGATTCCTTCAAGCTCTCCAACTCCCGGTGGATGGAAGCCTCAATGTCCTGGCCGTTGTCATTTTCATTCACCTCGTCACTGGGATCAACCGGTAGCTTGACTCCGAAGAGGGACTCGCCATACTGCAAATGACCGAGTTAGCCGACAAGGTTATAATGTGCCCAGGAGCCACCATACCTGGTTGCAGAGCGCTTTGAACTCGCGCATAGCCTTCCCCTTCATCCCTCTGGCGTATGTCACCCAAATACCAACGTCGTTGACCTCTAATGTCGTACCCAACTCGATCCTTTCGGCATGCATGGCCTTCTGATGTGTGGTCTGCCATTTGCCAGCATTGCCTCCCTTCACGAGCCAATTAGCAATCGTTCCTAAATCGTAGCCCGACTGAACGAACACCCCAGTTCATATGGATCAGAGGCGGAAGGGCGCCGGGGATTGAGCAAGCTCATTCACTACTTACCCTGCTCTTCTTGGATGAAGACCCTCCCTTAGACGCACCTGGCGCCTGCTTTCTCTTGTTTGCCCCGTCGCTCATGATGACGAACTAACAACGGATGATAATGCTCGTATCTCAAACAAGCAACCCCAAATACCGATATAGGGACAGTCTTTTTTTCCGTGGACGATAGCGAAAAAGCGTGTTTTGAATCCAATGTTGTGGAGTATGCTGCGAATAAGCTTGAGCTGGAGCTGGGAATTTTCCATGTCCTCCAGCGCATCACGTGTGTACCCGCTACCGCCAACAACATCCCCTCATCGAACCATCATCACGTATCACAGAGGCTTTGGACCTTCTTTATTACTTTCTTTAGACAGATCAAATGAATCAATTTCTATATTCATACCGCTCATAACACATTCAAGACAAAACACACCGAACAATAACCCAAACCGCCCCTGGTTGATTCTACCCTTCTAGGCCATTTTGATTAAGTGAGACAGCACAACCAGCCACTCGGATGGGTTGCACCTAGTCTCTTGTTCCCTCACAGGTGTTCCCTTGAGAACGACCTTATCCAACTCTATACCATACCATAGCGGAAGCCAGCCGCCGTCTAGTGGAGCTTCGCGTTGTTTCTGGCGCTGGCCTCTGCCGTCAAGACTAGAGCGCGGGGTGCGTCCTCCTTGGGCATGTACAGCTCAACGAATTGCAAGGATTGGGCTGCTTGGAAATCGGTGTCGGCGAGAAGCTCATTGAGCTCGGTCTTGGTCTTGACCTGGAACTTCTTGGAGGTTTCGGCTCCTCCGAATACGTCAACGATGTCCTTGTACTTCCACTCGTTGATGTCGTTGTACTCGGCCTCCATGCCGTGAATGAAGCGCTCAATGGTGAATCCCTCGTTGCAGATGACGAAGCTATTACGAGGTTAGCAAGGACTCACTAATTCCAGTAATGACTCTGGGTAGGGCAAAGGAAGTCTCAAACTTACATGATGGGGTTGAGCTTGTGTCGGATCATGGTGCTGACCTCCTGGGCCGTGAGCTGGAAGGATCCGTCACCGACGAAGAGAATTGTTCGCCTGCCGTTTCCGAGATCCTTCGCTGCCAGTGCAGCACCCTGAGCAGCACCGACCGACCAACCGATGCTTCCCCAGAGGACCTGGCTGAGTGCCGTGACACCGGCGGGGAACCGGGTATCCCAGATGCCAAAGTTGGCGGTTCCGGTCTCCGTGATGATGACATCCTTCTCGATCAGGAACTCGCCGACGCGTGGCCAGAACCATTTTTGAGTGATGACTTCTGAGTTGTCAGTGTTCTCCTCAACCTCGTTTTGGACCACGGGGCTTGGCTGGGCTGAGAGTTCCGAAGGATCGACCTGGTCAATGACCTTGCGGAGGACGCCCCTCATGCTAACACCTGGATACGTGGAGTATCGGACGACGCAGTGATCGCTGTGGAAGTCGATGGAGTTGAGCTGGGATGTCCTGTATGAGAATCCTGCGGTGTTGAAATCACTCTGCATTGTGCAAGAGATTAGCCTGAGTTCGAAGACGCGGGATATGTGAGTAGTTGGTTCTTACCTTCATAGCGCCGACAGTGAGGAGCAGATCGGTCGACTCGACGAGTTCTTTGGCCTGGGCAGGGTGTGAGCCGTCACCGGCGTAGACGCCTCCATAGTTGGGGTGGTCCTCGTTGATGGCGCCCTTGCCCATGGGAGTGACGAAGACGGGTAGCTTGGTCTTCTCGACCAGCTCGTGGACTTCATCCACAACACGGTGGCGGATGGCGCAGGCATCGACCAGGATGATGGGGTTCTTGGCGGCCTTGAGGTTCTTGAGGACCTCGCTGACGACGAAGTCCTCAGCCTCGACGTCGTTTTCGGGCTCAGCCATATCAATTGGGGTCGCGAGGCGTGCGCCCTCGACCTTGACCTGGACCATGTCGGTGGGGAGCATGATGTAGATGGGGCGCGACCGGAGCCAACAGGTTTGCAGGGCGTGGTCGATCTGGGCGGCGATCTCGGCGGGGTGGTTCAGCTTGGCAACCTCGCATGAGATCGGGGCGCTCATGTTGGCGAAGACGTTGAAGTCGCCATTGCCCAGAGTGTGATGAAGCAGCATGCCATCGCGCTGAGAGATGGTCGAGGGGCAGCCAACGATGTGGACGACGGGGATGTGTTCGGAGTAGGCACCGGCAATACCGTTGATGGCCGAGAGCTCACCTACACCAAAGGTGGTGATGAGGGCCGAGATTTTGGAGACACGGGCGTAGCCGTCGGCGGCATAGGCTGCAAGAAGGTGTCAGCGGCGAGTTGAGCGAGAGGGTGCACATATGGTTGCAAGGGTAGTGCGGATCAAGCTTGCCGTTGAGGGCGGGGTTGATAAAGACCCCTCCCTGATGTGCAAGTTATGAAGTCATGATGGGAGAAGAGGAGAAGCGAAGACACCAAGAAGAGGGGCACACTGACCTGCGTTGAGCTCGTTGACGCTGCCAACCCACTTGAGGTCGCAGCCGGGGAGATAGTCGAGGGCGATGAGGTTGTAGTCGCCGGGAACACCGTGGACAGAGCGGACGCCGACCTCATGAAGACGCTTGAAGAGGTACTCGGCGACATCGATAGGCTCTTTGAGCGCCTGAACTCGTTCGTCGGCCATGATGAAGAGGGAATTGGAGCTGGAGATGGGAATGTGAAAGTCGTTTGAGTGAGCGGGCGAGGTATTGGGTAACTTGGTAGGTGATGTGATGGAAGGATTTGGAGCAGAATCGAAGCTTAAAAGCTTGAGGATGGGTGAGGTAGCAGGTATGATATGATTGATGCTGGCTTGAGAGCTAAGCAATGGAATGCGGGAGAGACGGAATGGAGCGGGCGTTGAGGGGAGGGAGGAGGATGTTTATACGCAAACGAAGCAACCACACAACATCAGGGCACACAGTGACACACTATGGACATGCACACGCATGCATTCATCGATGGTCGATGGTGAGTCCCAAAATAGACGGGGACGCCAGCGTGGTCGGAGCAAGGAGTGAGATGACAAGGCGAGCAACATCACGGTATTTCCGCCCAGGATGGATCCCTAGGGACAGGATAGGATAGGATATGATAGGGCTAGGGATAGGGATCAGGAAGCGGGATACGGATATGGATTGCGCCAGCGTTGGCATTGATTGCTTCACGCCTTCGTTTCCTCGCCTCGCCTCGTCTCGTCCCTTCTCGTCTGGTGTCTCGCCGACGGCCGTGCAGTTAGAGCGGGACGGTGAGTGGTGAGAGGTGAGTTTGGTGATGTAATGTCGCCGACGCCACGGCGAACGCGGCTCTGGCCTCTCTCACAATCATATGATGCAAGCTTCGCCCGGATCCATGAGTGATCCAGTCCCAGCCAAGCGGAGCCCTGATCGAGGCTGCTCCCGGAGACGCAGAGCTCAGTGCAGAAAAGATAGCGGCAGCGGCCCGCCGGTGGACGAGTCGCCATGATCAGCAACGGGTCTTTCGGGCCCCTGGAACGTTTGACCGATTGACTGATTGACTGGATTGACGGCGGCGGCCCCAAACATCCAAAACCATGGCGAACCTGGTCCCGGCTAGTCCGGGCGTGCGGCCGAGCGCCAGGCCGAAAGCATCCATGACGGCCATGTCCACCAATCCGCCCATGCTGTTCTGCTCTGGCGCATTATCCTTCGATGCGACGGGTGAAATTTGCATGGCGCTTGTTCGGTGAAACCCAAGAGGCTGCGGCAATTGAACGAGGTGATCGGGTGGATAAGGGTGGGTTCTCACCCGGTGTGGCTGGAGCCGACAGCGAGATCTAGCGGCATAAGTTACGCATCATGATATTCTCCATGGTCGTCGGTTCAATTGCGGTCGGTGGTGTCCGTAGTCTGTCAGCTAATAGCCATCGCAGGGAGCCGCTTTGGCATGATGGAAAAACCGTAAGGTAGCATCAGTAACAGCTGTTTAAGCTAGCATCCACAGAAAAATCGGCGGCAGCATAAGCAGTAGCATCATTGATTGTTAGTAGCAATGCTATCAAGTTCACAGGTAGCAATGTGTCTTCGTAGGAGCTGTCGAACTGGCGGCAAAAGAGAAGGGGAAGCCGCGGAGAGGACAACCCGTATCGTGCCGGCAAGCCACGCCCCTGGATATTATCCGGGTGAGGACAACAGAATAGTACGCGAATAGCGAGACAACACCACCGTCGAGGAACAGCTTCTTCATGCCTTGGGTTTCCGCTGCTTGCCGTTGATATGCAGCGCAGGGTGTCGGGCGTGGCAGCATGATAGGTCGGTGAGCTTTGCATCTCGACGCGGGTCCATGCTAGCGAGACGCAAGCAGGGAATCGATTGCTCTCGACGCAAACGGGCCACGGTTGACAGGGAGGGCTCTGAGCCTTTGGAAGGGCTGGGCTTTGAGGTGCAGGGGACACGGCAGCAGGGTAAGGTGAGCTCCCAGGGCACGAGCCATAGAACCTGAAATCTGGAAGCTGCCTGAGCGCCTTGATTTGTCGGCCGTGGCCCTGTCGCTGCGTGAGGCCATCGCAACGGCCGGGCCGGTAGTTAGGGGCCATGTCAGATCATCCTTATCGTGGCGGCGACTCCTCCCGAAGCAGGGGCATTGAGTGGCCAAGTTGACAAGTTGACAGGTGTACAACAGTACAAGCGCGGACGTCCAACACCGAGAGACGACGACCAGGCATGCAAGCGAGAGAGAACTCGGCCAGAATGGTGGAAACTCAGTGGAAACACAGTGGAAACCGGCCTTGTTGGGAACACAGTATGAGGTGGTTTGTTGGTGCTGTGCGTCATCAATCCCATCCATCTACACCCACGCAGTCAATCGGCCAAATCGACCCTGCGGAAACGAGTTCCACAAGTAGCCTGACAGTTGACGACTGCACTAGGGAGGGCGGTGGATTTTTCTTCTTCTGAGATGTCCTTGTTCATTCTGGCGCCCCTGGGTTGATCGGCGTGAACCAAAATGTGCCTCATTTTGGTACCTCAGGTACCCGGAGATGCGATGCGTAGGTAGACTAGTTGGTGTTGAGGTGTAGCCGAAAGAAAAAAAATCGAGTTGTGTCTATATCGAGAGAAGAGATTCTACATCTAACTATCGTACATGCATGATGAGGTGCCACCCGGGCAGGCGCCACTGCCCACCGTTTCTATCCTCCGAGTCCCTGTTGCCTGCCATGCACTAGCCTTCATCACGTTGTCGACGTTGATGGAAGGTACAATGGAACACATAATGGGAAGTCCAGTAAGGCAGTCAGGCAGTCAGTCAGTCTACACCGACACCGACTCCGACCGATCCCGGCTCCGAAAACCGACCACAGCCCTCTTTTTCTTCATCTCCGTGCCTGACACCAGTCTCCATCTATGTCTCCCTTCTCTCTCTCGCGCAGCCAGCCATTTTTCCTTCTTCTCCCTACATAGTAGTACGTACCTGTGGTGATGCTCTCACCCACTCCCTTCTCCCAGGATCATGGGTAATTGATGCTGCACCATCGATCGTCCCACTGGCGTCCATCCCGGACAGGCCATCGACGGAAGCCCTCCCCTTCTACCAGGTAAGGATATCTTACACACCGCACACCGAGCCCGCGTCTGCCCAACGTTCAGTCACACCGGCCGTCCTTCCACCCCGTGCTCCACCTCTCTTCCCACTTGGAGCAATCAAACTCCGGCTTGCCCAGTTTCCGGTTCACGTCGTTGTGAGCTCCGCAGAGCCACTTGCCAAACTCATCCCGGCTGCCGACCTTTGGCACATCCCGGCCCATGTAGCTCTGAAAGTCCTCGGCGCATACCCAACACGGGTAGAGCTTCGAGAACAGGCCCACGAAGCTGAGAAGGTCCGACTTTTGGCCCTGCGACGGCTTCTCTGGGTACGTCGCCGCGATTGAGTGCAACAGAGTCCAAGTGCTCCGGCCCAGTACCTCCACGTCTGGGGGGCAGTCGGCTGGCGGTCCTTGTGCCCCGGCTTTGGCGCGTGCTGTATCTCCCTTGATGGTCTCCTTGGTTTGAGCAGCCCATGAAGCAAACGAGGTGCAGTTACGACACCTATAGAGAAAAAATCGGTCAACAACACGATCCACTATAACACGATTCTGGAGACAGGCGGATGTCCGTCAGTCCAACGGACGGGGCGTTGACTCACGGCTTCCCATCTGGGCCCAGAACCACTCCCCTGGGAATCTTCTTGGGCGGCTCAGCAGAGCCTCCAGGCGCAGGGGCGGGCGCACCAGGGGTAGCAACCACACCACCTGCGGGCTGTTGTTGGTGATCTTTGGACTCGTCCGCCATCGTGCCGCCACTTCTCACAGCTGCTTAAGATCTGGCGTGTTGGCAACAAAATGAAGGGACTGGAAACTCGAGGATCGTAGGAAAAGGGGTGTCAAGAAAAGAACAATATGTAGACCCTTGATCGGCGAGTTGCAAAGGACGCCGCGAGTCCTGGTGTTGTCGTGGTGTGACGACAATTTGTCAGCCCCGGAAGAACCGAACATGATATACCGTTGAAGGTTGAAGCGTTAGGAGAGGTTATCGATAACGAAACAAAAATACAGAGAAGCAGGTCAAGTCAGGCTAAAAGGATGCACATATTTAGCGGCGCATGAGGGCCGGGAGTCGTTATCGATAAGAGCTGAGGCGCCGAGATCCTGGTGACCTCATATCCACTCTGCAAAAAGCTACCTCCCCCGGCCAGACGTCGTTGGTAGCGAACTTATGTCGCGCAGTCCATCTGACGATAGCACTGTCACCATCTTTGCGCCCAGCTCCGGTTTCTCGGCCAGACTCAATCGGCGACCAGAATACGCCCTGATGGCCCTGCGAATCATTCGACATACCCACCCTGTAATTAAGTGACCCTTTTTCCCGGCCGCCGCCGCGACAATGACCTCCTCTCCCTCCTCTCCATCCTCTCCGATCCCCGTCCTCCTGCTCAAGACCAAGTCGTCCCCCGGCGACGCATACGGGGACCTGTTCTCCGAATCTCAGCACAATGGAGTCTCGTTTGCGCCAGCCTTTGTGCCCGTGCTCCTGCACAGATTCGACGACGCGGGCATGAGCCAGGTCGCCGGCCTGCTGCGGGACCGTCGCATTGGAAACGGCGAGCACCACGACTACGGCGGCCTGGTCTTCACCTCGCAGCGCGCCGTCGAGGCGTTTGCCAAGCTGGTGGAAGACGGCAGACGGGGTGTGTCGTCGATCTGAATACCCGCCGTGCCTACGACATGTCCGTAGACTAACTCGTGTGCTCTTGTTCTTCCCTATCCTAGACGCCGAAGCCGACAGCCATCCCGATGCGGCCAACTGGCCTCACCTCCAAGACATCCCCGTCTACAGCGTCGGCCCCGCGACGACCCGCGCGCTCGCCGCCGTGTCCCAGAACCCGCCCCTCCGAGTCTTCGGCAGCCACACCGGCAACGGCGCCGCCCTCGCCGCCTACATCCTCCTCCACTACGCCGAGTGGCACGCGGCCCGCCCGGCCAAACCCGCCGTGCTCTTCCCCGTCGGCGAGACCCGCCGTGACATCATCCCCAAGACCCTCACCGACCCGGCCCTCCCCGCGCCATCGCGCATCCCCGTCACCGAGACCGTCGTCTACGGCACCGGGGTCATGGAGTCGTTCCCCGCCGACCTCGCCCGCACCCTCCACGACACGCATCACGTCCCCGTCCGCTGGGTCGTCGTCTTCTCGCCCTCGGGCTGCGATAATCTGCTCCGCGGGATGGGCGTGCTGGACCCGGAAACAGGCAGGGCGCGGCAGGAAGCCCGCGACGGGAAGACGTTCGTTGCGACCATCGGGCCGACCACGAGGGACCATCTCCGCACGCTCGGCTTCGAGCCCGACGTGTGCGCCGAGGCCCCTACTCCCACGGGCGTCATGAGTGGGATTGTAGAGTACATGACCAAGAATCAGAGTTGAAGGTCATCGGGGCACATGCTCCCGGCCTTTTTCACGATGTACATGTTCGCACTGCGCTCGTAGATCCAAGTGAAAATAGTTGGGAGTGTCAAACTCCGGGTATCATTATAGCACTACTCATCCCAGTCATGTTGGCTGCGTGGGTGATTTTGCCAGTCTTCATCCAAATCCTCCACCTTCTGTCCAAACATCCTCCGGGTGCCTCGCAATCCCATGCTTGGCTTAGTCCTGTCTATTGCTTTTTTTTCTTCTGACCAGGGAGATCCCTACTTGCATGATTCGTTTTTACCAAGTTTTCCCTTTTGTTCTCGTTTCCCCAAAGCATCAACATGGAGATAGCTGCCAGCAAACACGCCAGCTGCATGTGTGTAATCATCTAAACCGTGACCATATTTTTTTTATGTGGCTGGTTATGTTTGAATTGGTCACACACCCATGACCCAGAGCTCGACACCAATAATGCCGAACTTTGTGCCCTCGTCACTCAGCGGTTCGTTGCCAAACGTCTCACAGCGGGAGCTATGGCCGACCTGGAGTGAATCGTCGAGCCACAGGCCATAATGGCCGCCGCCGGACCCAACGCTCAAGAAGCCCGTCTCGCAGTTCATGCAGAAATCATTGAGTCCGCTGTAGGGAAATGCCTTGAAGCGGACGGCTTCGCTGGGGGCCGGAGAAACGGTGCGCGAGCTGGTGGCGGAGGAGGAGGGCGGGCGCTGCGGCGGAGCGAGAGTTGTGGTGCGGGTGGCGTTTGTGGTGTCGGCGGACGGCGGGAGCGGGAGAGGCGCGTGGATGGAGGCTCGCCAAAGGAAGCATTCGCCGTTGCCGAAGTAGGAGTGCGCCGGGTGAGGGTATTCAGAGAGGTAGGCGCCGAAGGTCTGTTTGGCGGGCGTTAGTCAATTACAAGTCCATCCGCTGTCATGGCGTCATGTGGCGGGGAGCGCAAGACGCCCAAATGTCTGAGAAACTCACCCCGTCTTCCTGGTCCTTCACAACCAGCACAAAGCCAGCCCGCTTGCCCTCGTACTGGCGACACCGCTGGTAGAGCGTGGACATGCTGGCGCCGTCCTGCTCGAGGCTGTAGATGAGGTGCCAGTCGTCGACGATGCGCAGGCGCTCGGGGATCATGGTACGGATCTCCTCGGCCACGGCGGGCGACAGCAGCTTCGCCGAGTCCTCCGTGTTCTCGCGGTAGCCGTGCAGGACGAGGGCATCGAGCGGCGGCGGGCGGAACGGGCTGGCGGTGCGGCGGACGGGCGAGAAGACGCCGTTGATGCCGTCCTTGGCGGGCCCGCCGTTCTGGTCGTCGTCGTAGGCAGTGTCGGCCTGGCTCGGGAAGTGGGAGTCCTCGGAGGAGAAGCGACGGATGAGGCCGGTCCACATGTTGGTGATGTACGAGGCAGACGCGCGGTTGGAGTTTGCGAAGGGCGAGGGCGTCTGGGCGCCGGACGAGGGCGAGGACGAGGTCGTGTCGGAGTAGTCGAGGCGGTCGGGGGAGCTCATCGGAGGACGGTGAGGGTTTGCGTGAGAGATGATAAGCGGTTGCGAGTCGCAGAAACGGAGAGACCAGATCAGGCCAGGGAGAAATCAAATCAGAAAAACAATAGAGAGACCAGGGTCAAGCATCGAGTTTCAGGATCAAGCAGGGCGTCAATGGCGGTCATAGGCCGATTTCGAAGCTGACGTCGAAAATTGAGGTACGACAAGCGGTACAAAGGCTGCATGTACGGAGGACGTAGGAAGCTGGTAGTTTGGTTTTTTTTTGGCGTGTTCGCTTAGGATTTGAGATGCGCAGCAGAGAAAGGAAACAGAAAGAAAGAAGGTTAACACGGTGGTGGTGGTTGGTCGTTTGAGCTACAGTTAAGTATGATGTTAATACGAAATCCTCCCACTGAGCAGAGTGGCGGGGAGGGGGCCTGATTTATTTGGGGCTACGTAATTCGCAGCTTCTGATGGGGCCTGACTGACGTATGTGTGCTGTACTTTTGCTGTCCAGTACGAAGTAGGGAGGCCGGATACAGCGGCTTTGGGGGAGTCTTATACCGCTCTTTGTACTGTAGGGCGCCGGCTCACTAACGCAGCCTCAGCGATTAGGCTCCCACCCTGGGATCTGGGATCGCATCATGATTTGTACGAGGCTCAAAGCTGAAGGTCCAGGTGACCTCGAGCGAAAGTCATAGTCATGGACTTCCCATCCTGAGAAGCCAAACATGAGTAATTGTGACCAATCATTACATTACCCGCACGGTGTGTCAGATGCAAGCAAGTCTGAGATGTGGAAAAGAAAACACCTCCAAGTGGTTTGTTCATGATAATCAGTCATTTCCTTCAGTTTAGCCCACTATCCATCCATCCATCCACCCATTCCATTCCATCCATTTCACATGTCCATTCCATTGCCACCCTTTATCACATTACGTCACATTAGACTATTGGCTCTGCGACTTGGTATCTCCGACCTGTCTGTCCATCCTCCCCACCATCCCATCGCCAGCACATTTCACACTCACACTCTTGTTCTTTGACCAAGTTACACACCAGGATATACGAAGTGCCCACGAGAGACCCATGTGGCTGTGCGTGCGCGTGTTTGTGTCTATGTATCCTTCTCCAAACTCATTCCCTTCACATTTCTTGCAATCACCAACCAAACCCTAAAAAGGGTTGCATCTTGCTACGCCCCTTCCAATACGATGCTCTCCACGTGGTTCCACATGCTCTCCATGTGCCTTCCTGCAAATAGCGAAGCTTGCTCACGCAGCCCTGTTGCCCAGCTTTCAAAGATTACCTCATAATCTCCTGGTAGATCAACTGCTTTAACTGCTCCTTGCTCAGGTTGTCCTTGTGCTTGTCAAAGTCGAAGAACTCCTCGGGGATTGGTGGTGCGGTAGGCTCATCCTCGGGGTCATGGTACGGCTCCAGGTACGGGTGCTTCAGAGCCTCCTCTACTGTGATGCGCTTAACGGGGTTGAAGGCCAGGAGCTTCTCCAGCAGGTCCAGTGCTAGATCCGACGTCTTGGGGAATAGCGTTCGGAAGGGAACCTTCTTCTTGAAGGGAAGCGATCGGATGTACTCTCGGGCTCGGCGCGACTTGATTCCGTAGTAGTCCTCCATCGTGGGTGTGCCCAGCACGTCCAGAATAAGGGTCAACTGGTGGTGATCTATCGAGATTATCAGTCAGTTAACTTGTCCGTTGATCCACGGGTCAGAACTCCCGAGGGAAAGTGAAAACGTACAGTCCTTGCCGGGGAAGAGGGGCTTTCCGCTCAGCATCTCAGCCAGAATACACCCAACAGACCACACATCGATGGCCTTAGTGTACTCCTTGAAGGTCAACATGATCTCAGGGGCTCGGTACCATCGCGTGGCAACGTATTCCGTCATGAAACCCGAATTGTCCTCCTGGGACGCCGCAGATCGGGCGAGACCAAAGTCGCAGACCTTGAGATCGCAGTTGGCGTTGAGGAGAAGGTTGGACGGCTTGAGATCTCGGTGAAGGACGTTGGCCGAGTGCATGGCCTTGAGCCCACGCAGAGTCTGGTAGATGAAGTACTGGCAGTGATCGTCGGAGAGGTCTTGGGTACGGATCACTCTATGCATATCCGTTTCCATTAGTTCCTGCGCAAAGGGTGTCAGTCTCGGGATCTTGGTTATGCGGGTTGCAAAGGAAATGCCTAGTCCGTACCTGGATCAAGTAGACTTCTTGGAACGACTCGTAGTTCCGGGGCTTCTGGATGTCGAGGATAGAGATGATATTCTCGTGGTTGAAGTAGCGCAGCAGCTTCATCTCACGGAGGGTTCTTAGGCAGAACATGGAATGATCGAAGGGGGTGATCTTCTTGATGGCGACTTTCTGGCCAGAAGGCTTGTGGATGGCAGAGCTGAAAAAAACGGTTAAACTATCTGCAGGCTTCAAAGCCACGGGAGAAAAGCTCTTACCAAACAACACCGTATGCACCTTCACCGACGACATCTTGAATGTCGTACTGCTCGCTGACATTGAACGAGATCTTGCGGGACCCCGCAGCACTGGGAGGAGGCATGATTGCGGCGAAATCGAAGAGAAATGTACGTAAAGAGTTGGACGAGAGGCTCGCTGGCTGGTTTCGAATCGACTGAGATGCGCAATGGGGTGCTGTAGAGAAGACGCAGGTATCGGGAGGCGGCGATTCAACAAAGCGTGAAGTGAGGGGAAAGGGTAATGGGAACTGGGAGGCGCTCGATTGTTCGGGCTCTGGTGAAAGAAGGATGTCGTGGTGATTAAAAAGGAGGTCCACCCAGCGGATTCTCACGATGACAACCGGCGCAGGCAACTGTCAAGTTGGCAATGGACGGTTTAAATTCCGGGGACGGTGAGAAGCGGAGAGCGGCGGCAGGTGGAGATGTTAGCGACGATGGCAGGGTCGCAACGAGGCCGCGGACAAGCGAGGAAGCGAGGTGACGAGGTGACAACCGTGAGACTTAGCTTCGCTCGGGCCCAGTCGGGTGTCGTGTTGGAATAGACGGGCGGCGCGGGGCACACAAAGGGGTGATCCAGCAGCTACTAGGTAAGGTAGCTAGCTAGCGTAGCGTCGTCGCGATGGCCCAGGTTTCAGTCGGGTCGACCGTCGGCGTGGCGAACGGTGAATCTGGTAGGGGTTCGCAACACGGGGTTGGTATTCTAACCGGGGGAGTGCGAACCGAAGTTGATAGCGACGATGAATATGGTCTGCGAGGAAGCGTTCGAAGAGGGAGTGTCAGTGACGAGCAAGCCAAGGCCAGAATGGATTACGGCAAGCAGAAGCACGAGCACGAGCACGAGCACGAGCACGATCAGGATCGCAAGGTCACAAGCGACAAAGACGAAACGGGACGCGCGATAACGGAGAATAAGAAAGTGGAGGAGAGACGAAGGGGTGAGGGAACTGATGTGAAGCGGGACGGGACGAGCGGAGGGGAAGTGGAAGAGGAGAGATGAAGAGTCAAAAGATCAGAACGGGAGAGTCACAAGTCATCTGATCTCGTCCCGTCCACTGTGTAGTGGAACAACGCTGTCAAGTCGCCAGTGTGATGAAGAGCAACGCTGGGCGGCTAGGAACGAACGACGACTTGTCGCGGATGGCCAACGGCGGGGTTGGACGGTCTTCTGGTTCAAGGTTGGCTTGAGTGTGTGTGGGTGTGGGTATGAGTGAGAGTGCGAGTGTGAGCGTGAGAGACTGTGTGTGGGCGGATTTTTGAATGTGGATGCCCGGCTTGAACAGGGGGGAGAGCGAAGTGGCTTCAGATGGGGGGATGGGCGATGCGGGCCGCGCCTTTGGGTTGGGAACCGTGGGGACTAAGAGGATGGATGAAGAAGAGTCGGAATGGTGATGATGATGGCAGGAATATTAGAAGCTAGGGCGTTTGGCTTGGACTTGAGGATTGACGACGGGCTCTCTTTTTGGTCTCTCTCTTTCTCTCGCGCGCGTTCTCTGTCGTCTAGCCGTTGCCGCCTGTCTGTTTCCTGAGGACTTTTCGGGGTGTTGGGTCGTCGGGCGTAGCATCGCGGGGGAGGAGGGGTAAAAAATGGCGAAATCAGCACACGCACCTCTTTGGGCTGTCTCCTAGCTTCTGGAATAACCGGGCTCGTCTCAAATAGACAAAGAGCTGGAGGCAATGCTGGAGACAGTAGTATGGCGTCACTCCGGTGATGAAAGGCGGTTGCTTGCGAAAGGGGATGAATGCTCGTGGACCGAGAGCACTTGAAAGAGAAGAGAGAGTAAAGGGTAGGATGGATATCACGGCGGGGGAGGGGAAGATGTCGGGTTGTTCCATTGATCAGTGAGGGCAGCTGGCTGGCAGCTGTTGGCAGCCGGGCAAGGTATGGACCTTACCTAGGTACCCTACCTTACAGTAGTTAGCGGGGAACATAGGTCACAGTCACCTCACACAGGCCTATACAGGACTTCAATTACTGCACACTTCTATCAGCCAGGCTGCCGAGATCCAATACCTTGCGATAGCAGCCATGACGACCACGGCGGCCTGCATTAGGAGCAGCTGTGTTCTGTCCAGTGGGAGCTTCCAGCAGGGAACCGACCAAGCTGCAGACTAATTCCCTACAAGCTAGGTACCTGCCGCCGCTGCGGTTTAGTGGGCCTTCTCCCCAGTCAGCTGCGAGGTTCAGCCAACTGGTGGTACATCTAGAGATGAAGATAAATCAATTGAATCAAAATGTGATTGTACTGTAGCAAAACCTTCTGAAAATATCATCCCTAGGCTACCCATAACCTCAACCTCATTCCAACTCCTAGTTAACACTAACTACCCCTAACCTTCATCTCTCAGTACTTGAGCTTCACCCCTAGCAACACAGATACTCCAGCTCACATCCATCTACTGCGGAGTCTCTGCCTTTGGTGTTGCTTTTTCTGGAACTCCAATGAGCCCCCCGACCCAAGCCGTCAATGGTGTGGCACTCCGTAACCACCAGTTGCGTGCGTCCTTTTCTTTGATTGGGGGCCAGCCGTCCATCGTCATCCTTCTTTGCGACCGTTTCAAACGTCCGGCCTGTTACAGAATATCACCCATTGTAACTCGACCTTCTCCAGGATCCTACCTTGGTTGGCCACAGGCGGCCCGCTGAGCTCAACCGGGCTACACAGCACATCTTGGTTCGTCGTCTGTACGTATTAAAGGTACCTTTCGTCCCGCCTTATAGAACAACCCTGGCGAATTATCACGGGGGCTCTCCGGCCGCCGCCCGCCCACACACGCACGGCGCCGCCGGCTTCACACTGGGCTGCACGCGGCTTCAGCCTTGCCGTCCCCATCCTTACTAATTAGCATCTTTCTACGGAGCTTTTGCACTGCCCGGTGGAGATTTGACCACTTGTTGCTGAGAGAAAAGTCGGCCGGGTTCCTAGTAACGACCAGCGGATCAGGTTTCACCATCTCTGACAGGAACAAGGAACAAACCTCCCCCCATGTTCGGTTGCCCCCATGTTCCCCCATCTCCTCCAAGCTGCAAGCTCCCTCCGGCCCTCGCTCTGTCCTGGAACGCATTGATGGCCCTCCTACCGGGTACCGAGCACGGAGTACCACCGTAATGTTTATGCGAACCCACGCAGCGTCCGCCTATGACGGTGGTTAGCACTTCATTTCCTCACACCCAAACAAAATCCATCCCAATCACCAGAACAGTGAAGTACTTACCCAAGCAAAGTATAACATGATCCTATCGCAACCCCTAAAATAACAAAAGCCCCCGGCGCCTAATCTCACGCCACATTGGCCCAGCCTCGTCCGCGGCGCGTGTGTTTCACACCCACCACCGCCGTGCCGTTTCATCATTGGACGCTGGGATCGTCGCCCAACGTCTCCTTCGCGTCCCGTCACAAGTCGCAGGGATGAAGTGCCCAGGCCGTTCCACGTTCTCAGCTCCATTGGTACCTGTATCAGAACTAGAGCTAACCGTCTTATCAGTGATCAGTGATCACTGGGAGGACCCGGATACCTGGCTCTCATCCCTCGTCCCTTTGTTTCGGTTTTGGAACCTCTTTGCCTCTGCACATCCGGCTTCTAAATATATCGTCCATTACCAACATCAGGAGGAGGTATGGTCAAGCCACGTGAGTTAGGCCCCCAAGGGCTTGACGTGATATGGGGTGAGATGGTGCGGCGTCAGCTTGCTCCTGATGCTTAATCATCATGAAGTTCGAGGAGGACCATCTAGGCCTCCGCCTTAAATCAACCAACCATCGAGCACGAATAGACAAGACAACGGCTCACTTGGAATTCGTAGCATCATCACACTTTCCCCCATAACCATATCATCTAGGTGGAGAAACGGTGAGGTATTTGCTCCGTATGCGTGGTGGGTGCCTCAAAACATCATTCCATTCTCTCTAGTAGATATCATTCGTCTCGTCTCCTTTCCCTTCCCTTCCTCTTCTCTTCCCTTCTCAGGTTGCTCAAATCCTCCACCCGCACACCGACTCCCGCTTCCTTGAACCACTCCCAATTACGGCCACGATCATTGATCCTTTTGCGTCTACATAGGTATGAAATCGTCGTCCGATTCGCACTACTGAACAACCTACACAGGCGCGCACACACGTTAGCCGGCAAGATCATGTGAATCATCCGGGATCATGGGTTAACCAACCTTTTCTCGCAGCATACCCAGCCATTGACCCGCGCTAACGCCCTGGTCCGCGCGGTCCTCCACCAGCAGCGTCTGCGCCCACAGCTTCAGGCTGGGCTCGCCATCTTCCCGAACAATGTACAAGTGCGGCACAGTGATGCTTCCCACACCCAGTGACTTGTAGTCCCTGCTCTTCTGGACCACGGCCCTAATGCGCTCGTTGAAGTCGGTCTCCAGCTCTGGTACGCGACCCTTGCCTACTGCGAGCTGGGATCGATCCTCTACTCCAAACACATCCATGATGAGCTGTGGGATCGCCTCGCGACCAACCCAGAGGAATTGCGTCTGGCCGTCGTCGATCAGGTACAGTCCGTATGGCGCAAACTTCTCAGACGACAGGTTCATGGCCGGTGGCAGCACGATGTGGCCAGTCTCCGGATCGGGGGTTCCGGCAGTGTCGGGCATGTCGTGAAGCGAGTAGAGTCGAGGGTAGATGTATCGCATCAGGAGCGGTACGGGAAGCGTTGATAGGAGACAGAGGGCAGCCGATCGAATGTCCGAGGGGATTTGGGCCGATTTGCGGAGACCGACGTTCTTGATCAGACCCAGAAAGAGGAGAGGGAGGCCACGAAGGTTGGCTGGGAATTGCAGGCCACCGCCCATACTTCCTCCGGCCAACTCCTTCTTAAAGGTCTGAAGGAGCTCAGTAAGCTTGCTCTGCAAGGCATCACGGGCAGCGTCCAATCCGTTAGATAGAGCGCGCTCGACAGCCTTGTGACTGAAGTAGGTGGTGATTGCGCACTGATCCGCCGAAGCGTACATGTCAGACAGGTTCGTCGTTGTCGGCAGGGCCAGCGTCATGACTCGGATGCGACGCTCGCCATTGCAGGTCGTGTGCAGGACAGCGGCCTGGAGGCAGACAACGTTCTTGCTGAGGTTCTCGTCGATCGCCACCTCAACCACGTAGCATTGGTCACGAGGGAAGGCAGGGAAGGCACAGAGATCGGAGCTTCGGTTGAAGAAGTTGCCGTAGAAGGTATTCATGCGCAGGCCACTGGTCGCGCGGACTCGAAGGACCGCCTCGAGGCCAATCTCTGCCGATAGGTAGTCGCTAAACTCGGAGGCGAACTTCAGGGCGTCCTCCGGCCGAGATGCGTGCCAGCCGGGGTAGAACCACGTTTGACCTCCAGTGTACCTGGGGAGGTTGCTGAGCGAGGCCACGTCCTGGTATTGCGCGGAGAAGAGGAACATGTCGATGGAGACCTGGCTCTTAGAGCACTCCACAGCAAAGCTCTTGTAGAAGCTGTTGGCTGTCTGAAGGAGGCCGCCCTCCTTGGAGGTACCCAGAAGCTTCTTGTCTTCTCGCATCTCGAGCTTGCCGACGCCCATGTTGGGCAACGACGCAGTTAGAACCACAATCTTTCCACCGAGCGAGGAGATGAGCTTGTGAGAGGCGCGGAGAGCCGACCCCATGGCCGATCCATTGCTCTGGTTGTTCTGGAACATATCGGGGAGTTTCTGGAGGAAGGTTTCGACGCTCTGGCGACTCTCAGACAAGGGGACCAGGAGGTCGTTGGGGATAGGGAGGAAGGGCTCATCGAGGTCGCTGACAACAAGCATGTTGGTCTCGCCGTTTTCATCCGAATCCTTGGGAACGGAGAAGTAGTGGAGGCTGGAATCGACGGCCATGAAGCCGAGGCGCGTGCGCCGATCGGCATTAGGTATCCTGTTAAGGCTATCCAGAATGGTTCGGGCCGTGGTGGCAAGCAGGCCAGTCGAGACGGCAGCGTAGCTCACATCGAAGCAAAACAGATAAATCAGGGGCTGAGGAGGGCGGACCATGTACTCTTGGGGCGCAACGAATTCGACGACTGAGTGGTTCAGCTCGGGGCGTTCCCACCTATTGACGCTCTGCTGAGCGGCAGCATCCCAATCAAAGGCCTGAGGAACATCGTTGGTGAGGTTACACATGTTGCACCTCCAACGGTGTCCCTGATCCAAAAAGGTGACGTAAGGGTTGATATATGTCCTGCATCGTCGGCAACGGGAGATGACCTGATCCTGGACAACCGGAATGGGATCCTCGTCGTCGTGGAGCGAACCGTAAGGCTGGATGACGAGCGCAAGCGGCAGCTTGGACTTCTTCAGGAGGGAGTTGGTGGTGGGGACCGCATTGAGCGTGGAGCGAAAGTATCGCGGGGGGCAGTTGGCGTCGGGAGACGGGGTCACGCTGGTCTGGAGAGGGCAGGTCAGTAAGTAGCTACGATCAAGGTAAAATGACGTCGCTAACTTACGTTGGGAGGGAGGATGATGGGAGGCGGGGGGAGATCCAGCTCGGCGACGTTGAAGGGCTGGCCCAGGAGGTCTGTGGGATAGAGCTGGTTGAGAGCCACAGGACGAGCCTGCCCGGCGGCTTGGGGTTGCTGATTCTGACCACCCAAGTTCATGCCGCCCATGCCTTGGGTGATGCCGCCAACCGCCGGACCGCCGGGCCCGGCCTGAGGGGCACCCGGAGCTTGGTAGCCCTGAGCGGGAGCTTGGTAGCCGCCATAGGCAGAAGCCTGGGCGGCGGCGGGCTGTTGCGCGTCGTATCCTGCCTGGGGATACTGGAAGCCCTGGCCAGCGGGTTGTTGAGCGTCGGCTTGAGCATAGCCTCCGTAGACGGGAGCCTGCTCGGCGGGAGCACCGAAAGCTTGAGGGTTACCGACGGGCTGGCCGCCCACGACGGCATTGGCACCGCTGCCGACCTCGAAGGCCTGGGCGGCATAGCCTCGCTTCTTCTTCTTGTGCGCAGCGACGTGCTGGGCCTGGTCTTCGTATGATTGCTGGGCCTGTTGTTCGTCGGTGGCAAACCCGTCGTAGCTCTGGCCCGGATGCCCGCCGTAGTTATCGCCGGGCGGAGGAGGGGATGCCATGATGGAAAGATCAGGGAGCTTCGGCGCACCCGAGGCAAGGGACGGTCAAGGCTCGAGGAGGCGGACAGTTGTTCGGTCGGGGTCCGGCGACGACGGCGCTGCAGCGGATGCAGGGCGTGGATGCGAGAGTTGGAGGAAGACGGAGGGGAGGAGCGGAGAGGAGAGGAGGAGAAGCGTTGCACCGAGTCCGAATCCCAGGTCGAGGTCGCTGCGGGTGTTGGACCGGGATGAGATGGGATGGAGATGGTTGGCGGTCGGTGGTCGGTGGTGGTGAGCTCAGAGGCGGCTCGACTCAGCGTCCGGCTGGGTTGCAGTCTGGCCTTTTCCAAGCGCGCACCGCCACACTTGGATACCACCGCCACAGAAAAGGAGGGGTGCTTTGCTGTCTGTTCAGTGGGACAGACAGTGGAGGTCTTTGCCACCAAGGCTTGAGTACTGATAACAACCCAAGGGAGACAACGGGAGCTTGGTGCCGTCAGTCTCACAAATGCAAGACGGGTCAATGGGGAGGAATGATGTATTGATGAAGAGGAAATCGATTGCTAATTATCAAAGCAGTATGCCAGTGCTCGAAACGAATAGAGTATGCGGAACAATCGCACCAAACGATGCTCGTATCTTTGGCGAGGAGCACGTGTTGGCGGGGGGGCAATTGAATTTGGGGGAGAGAGGTCCAGTGGCTGGTGCCGACTGCGGGCTTCGCACATGCCAGTGGGAGCTGGTGGACTGTGCTCCATTTCAGCGGAAGCTCCACTGGCTTTCAGCGAGAGCTGGATCATCATCAGCCACAAGCAACTGGGCGGCTCAGATCAACCCGGCAACGGGAATACCACTGATCCCGAACCTCGTTGCCTGGAACATCGAATCTGTCTTGTAAGTGTCATGGAGAGGACAGCTCACCTTAACAAGTTGAAGGACGGACAAAGTCAAGGCCGATTAGATTGGCTGGCCTCGGCCATTAGCTGAAATCCCCCCGACTGTGGTGTCACTGACGACAACCCCACTGCCAGCAATTGGACTTGCTGGTACAAAGTAAAGTGCGAAATACAACGTATCCCACGAAGCACTGAGAGTAGTACTGTATAAAAAGCACGGGCAAGGGAGATGGCAGGAGTCGAAACGGGAGGATCTCTCTCTGCCGACCATGTCAGCGCGGCCCGGCACGTTAAGACATACAGGGCATAGTGCGCGCAACCTACGAAGTTGCGATACTACCAAAGTCCCGTTTGTGCCGTGCAAAGCTTCGTTGTAGGCTACCATGCGAATACATGTAAGTAAGTATCTCGTTCGTGGCAGAGAAGCAAGGTGGTGTCGTGTCAGTCAGTATTCAATGACGGGCAACACAGAGACTACACACGTGCCCCCTATGCGCATAGTAATGACCCATCAAGCTGCTTGAAAGTAGAGCATGACGCCCCGTGAAAGGCGAGCTTCGTCCGATGCCATCACATGCCACACATAGCACACAGACATTTATGCCACCGGCATGATCCCTTCATCTCCCGCCGCCAAGCACCCACGTACCGCGCGCGGGGATAGATTAGCAGTAAGCACCACTTCCCTTAGTACGTACATAGGTAGTGTACGCACCTGTTCATCCAGTCGGGTACTCCAATTCGTATTATTCGCAGCGTCCCGCCGAGATAATGGATGCTATCCACGGGGTCTAGAGATCGCCCAGTCCACCCACTACGACCCTGAGGATCGTACCAATCCGCCAATCCCGTCCCCTTCACAGGCCTTGCACAGGCCCTCCGCCGCTAAGTTACAGGTTGGTATCAGCCCAGCAATCCCTTCCCACTAAAACACCCGCTGGACCACTTGCGCGCGGCCGCTGTGCTGAAAGGAGTGGGCTTGCTGCAAGTCAGTGGATGGGGTCGGGTGCCCTGAACCAACTTCAGCTGAACAAAGAGAGGTACCTTTCCTCCAGCCGAAAGTACAGTACTTTGGCGGTACAGGATTGCAAAGTCCATAATGAGGTACGAAGTACAGGGCACATCTAGCCCGGTCAAAAAAAAAATCTATCCAATCTACAGTGCTTGCAAGCAAGCAGGGCCCCTTCGTCGTGCGTCCGTCGTCGACGTATTGCGCCTACATTAAAGTAGTACTAGTCAGGCGTCTCCTCTTCTTCCCTCGTTCGCGCCGACCGTCGTGACGGACATTCCGTCTTCCTTTACCAACCATCTCCCGGTTCCTTCTATCTTTTCTTTCTCCTACCTACTTACTCTTAACTACTCCGCTTCTCTCGCTTGCCGGGACCCTCCACGTGCTACTTTTAAACTCCCCCGACAACCTTAAAAAAAAGAAGCGACCGCCAACTTCACACTCGCGATCTTCGCAACGTCGCAACCATGGCCTCGACTGTCAGGTACGTCGCTTCCCTCCGCTTTTCTCGATGGCCAGTCCCCGGCCGTTACAAGAACCAGCCCAGCTGACCTTTCTCCCAACAGCCAGGTCCTTCCCCTCCTCATCGTTTTCGCTATCCTCGCCGTCGGCGGTTGGGTGGGCTACCAGGTCTACCTCAGCGTCGCCAAGATCCAGGAGACGGCCTCCGAGCGCATGGGCAAGAAGAACGTTGTTTTCACCAAGGACGGCATGCGCGTCGGCGTCAAGCAGATGAAGAACGAGAACTACGTTGACGCCACTCAGAGCTGGGTGGTCAAGGCCTGGAATCTCGGTACCAACAAAGATGATGCCCCGGGCCCCAAGAAGGACAGGTTCGCTCCCCGCCTTTCTTCTCATCCTTGCAAACTGCGTGAGGATCACCAAGTAGCTAACGCCTCACTCTAGTAAGAAGAAGAAGTGAATCACCCGACAGTCTCCGCAGCCGCCCGCCCTGGGAAGGAAATTAAACGCGACCCGACCATATTTTTATATCACTGTTGGAAGATGGATGCACTTGAAGGGATGGCTCCCAGAAAGGTCCGGGACAACACATACCCTGGGAGGGAAGAACGAACGGTATCTGGTCAATACCCAAGACCACGACACGAACTGGGTTCATGAGCATGCACCGCGGTATCTGAGGAGCGGGCGTCTTTTCTTGGGCACGTTGGGCGTCGAGTTTGAACTTGGGCCCGGGTTTCAGCTTCTTTTGCTGTGTGTGCTGGATGGCCTAGCACCACCGAGACCTAGTATTCACGACCTTTCATGACATAGTGCGAGGAAACACCGCCATGTCTCAACCTCATGACTTCAAACAAGCAAGCCCCCCAGCTCAATGACGTCGCAATTGTAGCAATGATGTGATCAAAGACACTCTGCCCTAAAAGACAGGTTCTTAACTCCATATATCTATATGTAATCCCACATCTTTTTCTGGCGTAATTTTGAAATATTCAACACAGATATCCAGCTAAATGCGGGTGCGATCAAATCCATTAGACTTGCTGCGGCATTCAATCACCTCTAGATTGATCCTGTTTTCCCAAAGAAATATTGTGCCTCACTCTGGGCGATAATCCAAGCTGAAATATTTTGGCCAGGATTCTGACAATCCAAGCAACAAGCCGAAAATAGCAAGTTCCCTGACAGTAGGGGGGAAGCAAGATTGAGTGTGATCCATACAAGACAACATAGCAGGTTCATTGCCCTGCCTGATTAGTTGTCAAGTCCAATAACGGCAAAACTGGACGGGCGGCATGGGCATTTCCCCATCTCGTCATGCACCCAGTGATAGTTGCAACCTGGGATCAAGCGCCAAGACTTCAGGGTCCCATGCTCACATTCCGTACTTGCAGCCAGTTGTCCACCGTCTTCTCGTCGAGCTGCCCAGAAGTGCCCATGGCTTTGATGAGCAGGTCTGTCTTATCTTTGTCAAATTGTGCCTTCTGCATCGCCTCTCGCTGTTGGATCGGGTTCATGGTGTATCCTGCGCTTGGCGGAGCGGCTCTTGCCGAGAGCAGCTTCTCGAAGTTGTGGGCCATTGGATACGGATTCGCCATCAGGCCATCCCGCCGGATAAGCATCGAAGGAACCCGTAGGTTGAGCTGAAGGATGCATTAGCCCTGAAGCCCAAACGTAGAAAAAGAAAGGAGGAACAAGCAAAAGAAAGAAACCCGGTGACGGGGACGGGGAAGGAAACCGAGGATCCAAGGCGGGTTCGCGCTTACCTGATGCAACATATTGGCATACCTGATGCCCAGGTCATTGCCAATGAATAAGAGCCGACCCTTGGCCCATGCCCTCTGCGCATCGGTGGTGTAGTCCTGCCCCTGGATGCATGTGAGAGGCCAGGTGAGGAAATACCCGGGCAAACCCTTGAGCGCGTCCTCTTCGCCGCACCCGAAAGCCGAGAGGTTGTGGGTTTCCAGGAGTTCCTTGCGTTTGGAGAACCAGCCCAACTGGTAGGGGACTGAAGCGATGATGTCTGTGATCATGTCGACGCATATCCGCGCAGATGTCGCATACTCGGGTGTCGTTCGGTAATCCACGGGGGAGCAGACCCAGGCTGCGCAACGCACAATCAACGATGCCAGGATGATTCGCGAGCACCGCATCATGTTGTAAACGCTGGCAACCCAGAGATCCTGGTACACATCAACGCGACCAGGAAAGACCTCGGCGGCGCCGTAGTTGCCATTGGGAACGTTGTCCTCCCAGGCCGCAGCCTTGAAGCGGAAGTATTCGGGAAGCTCTCTCACCCAGTTGACGTGCTGCTGATCGACAGTCTGGCAGCGTCGGATCATGGCGAGCAACAACTCGATGTTTTCAGGGCTTCGGGCAAGTGTTGACATCAAGCGATTGACCTCGGATCTGAGCTCTGCGGTGCGGATGTTGAGTCTTTGGCACTCGGCACCGTAGTGGTTCTTGACAGCATCGCCGAGCCACCACTCAACTCCCATAATGGGGGCCTTGCCAGATGTCAGAGTGTGGATGATCTGTGACTGAATGTTAGACCTCTCTGCTGACTAGGGGAATCCGTAGTTGTCGGCTGCATACCATTTGAGTCCGAACAGCCACAAACAAGGCCAGACCCATCTTGGTGCGTGATTGACCTTTGCCTCTGGCTTTCACCAGCTGGATCGCGCCCTCAACGTGAGAACCCCAGGCTAGCATCCCCAACTTCTTGGCACTGATATTCTCGAACAGACCCAGCATAAGGATCGCGGCTAGTGTGGAATCCGCCGTGGTTAGGTTTGGATCTTTCAAGGCGGCAAAGGTGGACGCGAGTGCCTTGGTGTAATGGCCCAAAGCTTGCTTCTCAAAGCTGTTTCCAGTGCCCACCCGGTTTCCAAGTGAAGCGACGGCGCAAGCATCAAAGGCGAGCTTGAAGTGAGGCGCTGGCGTTTCGGACTGGAGCAGGGGAACGACAAATTCCAAGTAGCCACGGGTGTTGTCGTAGCGAGGCAGCAGGACGAAGTTGGAGATGAAGTGGCAGGTTGCTTGTTCATCAATCGGGAGATTGAGCGTCGCTAGGATAGACGGGTCATGGGCTCGCTTGGCCGAAGCAGCAGTCTTGGTGAGGTCTCGAGCGGCCGTCTTGCCCTGTTTCTGTGCGAGAGCCTTCTTGTTGGCCTTTTGAGCTCGTCTCTCGGTAGCCTGGGTCTCATTGCGGAAGACCAGATCAAACTCGTCCTTGTAGCCCGGGCACTGTCTCCGTGATTTGGCGCACTGGTTGCAGGTGGGCTTGGTCTCGTCGCACTGTTCAGGGTGAGCTTTTGAGTCGAGTTGGCCTCTCCCAGCTCCGACAATGACAGACCGAGAGTCCGAGGGACATGGCGACTTTCCAAGATGCACGTACCTTGATTCTGCGGGCTCTGCACATCTGGCAGCCCCGCGAGGGCTTGCCGCAGTAGACCATGGTGGGCGATGAAAAGGATCTTGCAAGTTGCAAGGGACAAGGAGAATTGACGGCAGGGGATGAATGACAGAGGGATGACTGGGTGTCTAACGGCCTCCAGGGAGGACAGCAGAGCAAAAGAGTGGGCGTACGAAGACGCGAGGTTGCATAGGGGGGGTAGGATGAAGCCCCACGAAGGAAGACAGCCTGACGTGGATTGAATCGGAGAGTCTGTTCAACAAGCGTGATGTTGACACCGCGGAAAGCGGAGAATGGCCGGTGGAACCCGTGGCTGCGTCTGTGAATATTGCAGTTGTAGCAGAAGAAGCAATGGATAAAGGTGAAGATTAGCCAGAATGGAGGAGGTTGGTGGAGTGGTGGTGATGGAACGACGAAGGGGTCCGGGCTCTTGATGAACTAGGCGTCAAGGGTAATTTGCCTGAGAGTCCGTTCTGAGGCGATGAACAACCAAACAAACTTGTTGCGAACCAGGTAGCGAGAGGAGAAAGAGGGACAATGGTTGAAAATGGCAGCGCCAAGTCGCAAGACGAGTGAGTAGGTAGGTATCGATGTTTGCTTCGCTTCGCCTTACACGGACGGGCCAAAACAGGCGACGACGGGTGGCGGTGGAACCTGAGATGGGGGAGGACAAGGGGACAATGGGACAAGGGCACACGGGGGACCTCTGGCGAGAGCAAGGCAAGGACCCGCGAAAGCGAGAAGAGAAGAGAGGAGACGAATGTGCTTTTTCTTCTTGTTCGTGAGGAATTCCGAACCGGGATGTGGGCGTCAGAAGTTGCTTTTTACTGCGGGTGCTTTCTTTTCATGGGACGCCCTCCACCGTTGAGGTTTCGGGATGGATTTCTGAGGAACCGGATGGGGGAGGGAGAAAAGAAAAGAAAAGAAAAGAAAAGGAACTTGGCAACTGGGGGTTTTTGGCAGATTTTCAACTGTCAACTTGTGATGGCGAGTGATGCTGTAAGAGGCAAGCCACGGCTGTTGGAGGCGCCCGTGCTAGTTGGAGCTGGTGCCATTCAGACCAGGGGAACTTGGCGAGGACAGGGCTTGGAGGGGAGGGGAGATGGACGTTTTGGGTGGTGGAGGTGGGAGGTTTCGAGACAGTGTTTCACCTCCGAACTGCACTGTACCTAGAGCCTGAGGAATCCTATGTATGTATGTACCAACCTGGACCTGGCAGGCTGCTACTACCTTTCAGGTAAGGTAAAGTAGTAGGTAACTTGACCTAGCTAAAAAGGATGGAATGGTTAGTTAGAAGTTGGATCTTGCGGCCAACACAAGTAAGTCCCTGAGATTCTACATTGTTTCTTTTGCCCATTGGATTCTGCTTGTTGTACCCACAAGCGTCTTGCTCCTAAACTTCATCCCCCGGGTAGGTATACACTATTACTCCTCTCTGCAACTCCGACTTTCTGGCCTTCGACACGGCATATAATCACCCTCTGCAATCACACGGAACGTACCGGTAGATGTGCAGATCGCTCGACGGCACTGGCGGAACGGGGGGTTCAAGTTGACTTGCTGTATGTACTTGCAAGGGGAGGGACCCATGGGCCATCAGACTGCCGATGCATCACCGGAGAGATCGAGGGGTCTCCCCGGTCACTTTGGGGCCTTGGGCTAGAACAATCAATCAGGAGCGGGTCTCTGAAAGATGTCAGGTCAATTCCGAATGGAACCCTGTGGCGGCAACAGCTGGGGTTAACACCGAGGAAACAAGTTGGCCAGGGCCGAGCTAAGTCTCAATCGAGTGGTGCGTTGCGAAAGCAGAGACAGACTCGGATTGAGTTGAATCTTGGCGGGGCAGCATCGAGAAGAGATGGAAGAAGAGAGGCCTGCCTACCTGATACTGGTACAGTGCGAGTCGCTTCCCTCGGTCCAGCTTAACTTGCGGAGCTGTGGCGGAATGTCGCCCCCGGGGACTAAATTACGGGCTCTTTGTCTACTACATGGTACATGTTTACCTTATCTAGGTACTCAGTAGCTGGTATTGTCCAAGCCGGAGTGCATGGGTATCTATAGTTTCAATTAACTTTCTCGTAGGGCTAGGCATTTATTTAGTTACATACCTACCTACCTAAACCAGAGGCATGGGAAACTCGACATAACGAAAGATGGCGGCCGAAGGCGTTTGTCTCGGGCCAGCTGACGCCTCTGCGCCGTTGAAGGTTTCAGATGTCTCACATTTTCTAGAGCGGCTTCTCCCCCCCCCCCTTCGTCCCTCGTCACTATCTAATAGGGCAAACGGACGGGACAGGGCACCGTTACCGTTACTCGAGATTCAGATCCGTCCATGCAGAGTCAACGGCCGCTCGCTCGCTGCACAGCCTGCGCCCCAGTTCGCAGCGCAGCCCAGGCTTGGCCACTCGGATACTCGCGCATCCGACTACGTGATGCTAATAAGGAGCTTCTTAGCATCTTCCAAGCCTCCGAGTCGGTTGCGCCCGCGCCCGCGTCCGCGTCGAGACGTGCGTATGCGGCGCCGCCCGGGGCGGGGGGCGGGCGCTTGTCTCAGCCCAAGACATGCATGCGTCTGATTATCGCCCCTAGATGGCCAAGGTAGAAGGAAACACAGAAGCCAATTCATCAATCTCGCCTTCATTCGTTTGTCTTGCAGATGTCGAAACTCACCGTGCACAGCCGCCCCATGTCCCGAAGACCGTCGTTCCAGAATGACGAGCATCGACGGCTTACATGGCAGAAAATAGGCCTCATGATCGCTACATCATGCACGTACCTGCCTGTAGGCCTGGCAAAACCTACCTTCTCCTCGCATAAAACAAGGACACCATGCCGCAGACACACGTTGGACAACAATATCGAAACCGTCTTCTTTAGCCAATGCTTAGCTTACATGCCAAGTAAACATACCTATGCTCGCTCTAATCATCCCAAAGATCCATCCCGTTTCCCTGGTTCCCGGTCCTTCGCATCGCCTCCCCCCAAAGCTCTCATCTGGCCCTGCCCTCTCCCAGGCAAGAGGCTAGATCGCTACTTAATACCATATGTCCCGGTATATTGCATGCGTCGTTCTAAGACAAGAACATTCATCTCTCGTCCCCCTGGCCGCGGACACTTGGTCGCTTGTCAACATCGACTCACCGTTGACCATTACTACAATAGCGACCGTTGCGCCCCCCCCTTAACCCTCAAACAGATTGGACACTCCCTCTAGGCCATCGGGCGTCGCCCTCCTGACCCCAGCCATGCCGCCCGACCTAGTTTCCCCAGGTCCGGACTCTGGCTCGTTCATAAAACCCTGCGCCATCTTGCTGCGGTTGCTTCTTTTAGATCGGCCTGGGCCGCCGAACCCGCTGCTCTTGGGCAACTTCCCCATCTCCGACACGCTGACGCCCTTGAGGTCCTTGAGTAGATCCAGGACTAGCGCCCGCTGCTGTCGGGTGTGCGATCCGGGCTTGCTCATGTAGGCCGTGAGCCGGTCTAGGTCCGCGGGGTTCACGTTTGGAAGCGAGAGGAGCACATCTCTGGGCGTCGTCGTGATCGGGCTATAGTAGACGATGATAGCCGCGATCAAGGCCGCAAGCTCCTTTTGCAGATCCACAAAGTAGGGCTCGTGGAACGACGTGATGCAGGCCTTGAGCACATCAAGCGAGATGTACTCCCGGATGGCAGAGGAAATTGTCGACGGCACGGGGAAGTGATCGGCGGGCGCAGTCCGCTCCTGTCCATCATTGGGATTCTGCGACATCGGCTTCGGCGCCTGGCCGTCCACGAGGTGGAATTCAGGGACGAGCGAGATGAAGAGTCGCAGGATCATGCTGCAGCATCGCGTATCTCGCATGCGGATTCCGTGCGTGCAGAAGACCAGCAGAGGTTCCACAACCTCCTGATGAATCAGACAGAACCGTCGCAGCGTCGGATAACTCTCGGTAGGCGCATCCTCCGGGGCGCCCTGGAATGCTCGTGCCTTGAGCGTTGGTGGATCTGCGCCCTCTGTTAGTCTTGGCTTCCATCGAGATGCGAGTTGTTGACTCACTGGGCTTGGTCGGATCAAGGAAATCCGCCACCATCAGTACCGCTGTGTACGTCACTTGACGCAGGATACTCTCGGCTTTCATCTCTTCCTTGAGCCCTGCCTCGCCGTCTGCCGCGACCGTCTGTTGCTGCTCCATTTTGGCCCACTCGCCATTCACCTTGGCATCCATCTGCTGGAAGCACGATGCCAGCAACTGCGGGAGGAAGTGTTCCCGGTGGTCCACAGGGCAGTCGTCGACAAGATATCTGACCAGGTTTAAGAGGTTGCTCTGTTGATGGGTCGATAGCCAAATCGAGTCGGTGAACAGTGCCTTGGACAATGGCGCAGAGAGACCTTCAAACCCGTAGAACTGCATGTCTAACCTGCTCATGCAGTAGATGATGGCGTAGGCGGTTTCTCGCACAAATCGAACAGACCCACGAATAGTCGAGGCGAGACCCTCGATGGTGTTCTTCTTGTCCATGACCCGAGCGTAGAAGTCGTCCTTGCTTCCTTCCGAGATCCCTGCCTGCCAGAAGCGGTCGCTCAAAACCCGGTTGACCACTGGTCGCATTTCGGATGGGAGGCCAACCCAGTTATCCGGGTTGTGCGAGGCATGTGCGAAGCTGAAGAAATGTATTAGTCTCATTCTACGATCGTGAGCAGCACTCGATAGCGTACCTTAGGAACTCCAGCAGATCTGCAAGGATATTTGAGAAACCGTCCTGCCAGAGGGCGTACGAGGCCTTGAACGCATCGGACGACTTATCCAGCCTCTCGACAGAAAATGCCAGGAAGGACTTTGTGGAACGCAGAGGCAGAAGCTGACATCAAGTTAGTATAACCCTATAACATAGTCGGAAAACCTTTTCGTCCATACCTTCAGTCGCTCCTCGAGCTCAGCCTGGAGGGTGAGACCTTCGGCGTCAAGTTCGTGTGAACCCCAGTCTTGAATCTCGTGCGTCCGCCGATTTGAGAGATAGGCTTGCGCCTTGTCCAACCCAAGCATCTCGCAGAATTTTGAGTATGACTTGAGAGCAGTACGAACGGTGTCGGTTTGCCATTGAGCCTTCACGGGGTCAATAAACTCACGCAGTTTTTGGATCTTCGCCTGAGCATCAACGCTTGTCGCCCGATGACTAGAACTAGTTAGCAGGCTGTTCCACTGACGCTAGAAGTCTTGAAAAACTCACATGATGATGAAGAGGAAGCTCTTGTATGCGATAGATCGCTTCTCATCTAGTGTTCCTGAAGACATCATCTCATTCACTCTATTTTCAATTTGTTCGTAGACACCCTAGATATCACGTTAGAATAGGGTAGGAAAAAGACCCCTGGGAGGTTGATCCTACCAAGAGATGGTCCGGCATTTCCGATGCAAGCCGCTGTAACTCAACCATGCTCTCACCCTGCAAGTCCTTGATAGCATCGTTGAAGGCACGGTAATCTGGCTGGAGAGCAGGCCAGGTCAGGAGAATGTGCTCCAAGACCTTCAGCATGAAGGATGCGTTCTTGTTGAGGGCTGTCGTTGAGAAGTAGACGAGCAGCTGCAAGGTCCGTTTCCTTATCATGGGATCCTGCGAATATCATGATTAGAACATCACCAGTCCTGCTACACACATAGCTTCGACTAACCTCAAAGCTCATCTCCAGCAACCTGTTGCACCAAGACTCCAAGTTTGCCTCCAACTCTGCCTTTTGCTGCTCCTGTGGGATCTTAGCTTAGTCCGATTGCACATTTGCGGTCTTACATACGTATTCTGCAGTGCGATTTCTTCTCCACTTCATATAACCCTTGAGCGTGGCCTCGATGACGGTAAACTGAGAGTCGACTCGCAACACCGGCATTGAGTGTTTTGAGTAGGTTTGTTCTGCTCAAGTAGGTTAGTTGGTATCCTCTTGAGGTGGAATATGATGTTCGTACTGTCCAGCGACGGCTGCCCATCATAAAGATGTAGCAGAATGTCTTCTGTCCGACCGAGGATGTGTGATACTGCGTCAACAAGTTTCAGTTGAACAATGGCCTCGATGACTTGGGAGCTGTAGCGCCGGTAGTTTCCTAGGAATGCGTGTCGCTCTGGTATCGTATCTGTATCCTCGAGAAGGAACAGAAACGTGGGCTCCTGGGTGTCTTCAGGTAAGTTCTCATATCGCACTAGTCGGGAACTGCAGATCTCCAGCAGGGGTCCGATCATGGGTGAAACGAGCTCGCTGGGGCCGATTGTCCTATTGCTGAGAAGTCGCGTCCAGGTGACGAGGACGGGAATGGAAATCATCAAGCTCTCGTTCTGCACAACCTGGACTAGAAGATCGAGAAAGTCCTCCCGTGCTGCATCCGGGGGGAGCTTGGCGAATTTCCGGTCAAAGTAGTCTCCGAGGCACGATAACATCTATGGTATCCATTAGTGTTGAGTTGAGCGGTTGAAACGTATCTGGCCATACCTCGGACAGCTTCTTCAGGGTCTGGTACTTGTCCTCGTCAATGTCCTCAGGGTCAACCGCCGACCACTCAAGAAGACCCTTACAAAGCTCGACAGAGGTGCGCGTGTACATGGGGGCGACCAAATCTCGGAAATCATCGTCGGTAAAATTGGTTCGGCAATAGAGAGCATGTAGTGATTCTAGAGATGCCTGTATAGGTAGATTAGTACTTCGTCTTCGGTCTGTGTCAGGACTAATACATGGTGACTTACTTTTTGAATAGCAATGTGGGGAGACGCCAGGCCAGCACACATGACGTTGACGCAGTGAGCTGCCGATACTGCCTTGGGGATGGCCCATGGCATCAGGGAGAGGAAAACAGACATGCCCTTGAGGGTGCATGACTTGACCTCGTCGTTGTCCTTCGGGGCCGAGTTGAGGCAGTAGTCCAGGAATTCAGATAAACGACTCAGCCATCCCTCGTCGCCATGACGCACATCTGGACCGGAGCGTCGGTTGGGAAAGGCCTCGATGAGCACCGACGTTGGCGTGAAGATCTCGACGCAGGCCTTGCTAAGCACCCCTTCTCGCATGGCGACGACAGAGTCATCGCCAGTGAAGACTTCATCTGATAGATTCTCCAGCACAAACATGACAAGCTCCTTGTGGACGGCCGAGTCAGGGATCTGCCACAATTGGTATAACATGGAGTCCATATCCATCCATTCGGCGCCCCAGCTTCGTTTGGCAACCTCGACCCAGAGCTGGGCCGTCTTGTTCCTGAGATACGACGGGTCGTCCCTGGAGACGGTCTGGCCGAGCTCCAGAACCCAACGGCGCACAGCATCGGCTTGCTCTAGACTGTAGGCGGACCATCGGTATCTGATTGCGTGTTCGAGGAGGGAGAGGGCGTAGTGGCGGACAACGGGAGACTGGGCCTTGTCGGAGGCGAGGCTGTAGCCTTGCATCGGGGCCTCGGCGATGTCTTTGACTTCCTCGAGGAAAGACTGGGCCTGGCGTCGGGCATCGTTGGTCGAGAAGGGGCTGTGGACGACCTCGAGTGCCTGGTGTATCTTGGCCAGGGCCTCAGAGTCACCGCGGTTTCCTGCGGTGGTCGACGGCACCGAGTTGCCGTTCGCCGCCATGATCAACGTCGTGCTTGAGATTGGTAAACGCTGTGCGAGTTGGCAGAAACGAAGGGCGGCAGCAAAGCGCAAACCGAGGAGGCTCTCGTTCCGCGCAAGCCCTCGGGGTGGTTTCACGTAGCGGCGAGGAACACCAGAACCATGGAGGGGGAGGTCGACGGAGTTGTTTGTTCGATGCAGGAAAACGTAGGCTTGCGACGGCAGTCCAGTAGGTGGACAAATCAAGGCTGGAGGAGGTGCGGCAGAGATTAAGCACAGGCTGCAGGAAAAAAAGACGAAAGCTGCAGGAAAGGAGCTAGGAGCACCGGAGGCAGCGACGGCAAGCAAGCCTTATGTAGTGCGTGCAGTGATTGCGGCAGAAGAATTGGAGTAGAGAAGCTGACGAGATGCGTTGAAGGCGCCGGAGTGGATGTAGAGTAGGTGTTTTGGGCTGCGGCTGGCCGTGCTGGGCAAAAATTAGGTCGGGGGGGGGAGGGGGCGCCTCAATGCAGAGCCGAAGCGATGGGACAACTGAAAGAAAGGTTCAAGTCGCTTTGTCGCGGGGCGGCCCTGGCGCGCTGTGGCACTGGGGCTTGTGGCACAGGGGGCTGCGATGGAGGGAGACTTAGGGGACTTGGGCGGGGCGTCCAGGTGTGTTTCGGGGGATGGGGGCGCCGCAAGGCTGAGTGGAGGCAAGGGGATCATCAACGAAATGGCCCGATCAGCGCCCTGGCTTCAGTGGCCTTCAGTGAGCAGCGCCCAACCCCGCGGCGTGGATTAGATGGGTCCAATGGGGAGGGACGGGATGGAGGGGTCTGGAACTGGCCACTCAAGCTGGGAATGGCTTGAAGCTACGATCACTTGGATTGGTTCTGCGGCTCAGTACGGTAGAGGCATCATCCAAGGATCGTCAAGACGGCTGCCCGGATGAGTCAAATCCACCGACGACAGACGGCCTCGGCCTCAACGTGGCACCCATGAGTAGCTTTAACCAGGTTTGTCAAGGGAGCAAACATGGAACCTAGTCATCTATTCGTATTGATGAGATCAATCAGCTGGGAACTCGCTTCGGGAACCCCCCATCCTGCCATGCCAAGTCTCTTTCAAAGTCAGCCCTTTATATTAGCTCAAGCAACCAGTAGGCCATTTATTGGTCCAAGAGTCAGCCACCAGCGATAACAGTAGCAAACAGTAGCAAACAAAGGCTTGGGGGCTTCAGCTCCTATCAGCTTTGCACGCATCGACGTCTTTGTACTTCGTCAAAGAAAACCGACCACCCTGGCGAAGTCCCCTCACTAACGATGTTTGCCATCCACCCCTCTGCTCTTTTATGCTAAAGGCTCATACTCCCATACGCACAGTAATTTGTCGTAAAAGCTGGTCGAAACACACCGCAGCCCCTCGCCATCTCCTCTCCGGACATAGTCACTCCCATAGTTCATACTCTTGTGTTCCTCAAATTGCGCCAGGACATTACATGTCCAGCTCTGTCCTTCCTGGGCTTCCAATTCGACCAGCCGGGCTCCAGCATGCATGCAAGACGCCAGTATCCGCACCCTAAGACTCCCGTCCCGCTGGTGAGTATCAACCAGGTCCAATCGCCAAACGCCGCCGTCGAGATTTTCCTCCAGCACGAGCTCGACTCGCCTGAGTCCGTAGGTTTCGTGTAGATCGTGGATAATGAAGACGCGTAGGTGGTCATCGTAGCTTCCAGTCACAACCACCCGTCCCTTGTCTTTGAGAAATAGCGGGAGTGGCAATATCGCCGTGACGCCGGCAGTGTGCGTGCCCTTGATTGTGACGGGCGGAAGGGGACTTTCACACTGTGACTCCTCATCGACGCTGTCCAAGTTGAAGGACACATATCGAAGCATCGAATCATCTCCGCCGCAGTAGGCCGTCACCTGAGTGTCAACTCCGCTGGCGTCGATTGAAGCGGGAGAGAAGTTGATGCACCAAGCTTCAAGCGAGTTCGCAACGGCCAAATCGATCGAGGAGTCTGTAATCCGGTACTCATCGTTCAAGCGTAGCAGCCTCGCAGCTCCCGTTGAGGTTGTAACTCCAATCACACGTGCATCTAGAGGATGCCAGTTGCATTGCAGGAACAGTATATCCTCTGGGATGTCATCGCATCTACTAGTCGCCACGTGCTTCAGGGGAGAGGCGGCGTCTTCCTCTGGGTCCAGCTTGAAGACGGCAAGCGTCCCGGTACTTGAAACCACGGCAAGGATGTCCTGTTTGCCGGGGGTGGGATGAAAACGGAGGTCCAAGATGGCTGATGGTTGTGCGACTGTCTGGACCAGGGTTCTATAACAGTAGGATGACAAACTCGTAAGCAAGCTGCGGCAAGGCTGGAGCTAGGTAGGTAGGCAGGCAGTCAGACAGAACAAAGAAAACTCACAGTTCGGTTCCTTTGATCCTGAAGACCATCAGGCTTCCATTGCGGTTCTGGGGCATTTTTGCAGCGGAGGTATCTCCTCCATCCGCGGCATCTATTTGCCCCGCGCTCTCGTCTCTTTGGAGATTGTACGTTCCCACGACGAACAGCTCCGGATGCGCTGGACAAAACTGAATGCAGCTGGGAGGGAGGTCCAGGGTCAGCGAGACCTTGGACGACACTAAGTTCGGTGAGCCCATGTCTCGTGTGATATGTCAACCTCCAAGATGTCTTTTTGTTCGTTTTTCTTCCCGGCCATGTCCAGTCAGGATTTAAATCCCAGCAGCGGCACTTGACACCGTGCAGGCGGGGCAAACGGGTGGCTTGCCGTCTGCCGGGGGCTCGGGCCAGAGCTAAACAAGGCGGGATCGCGTCCTGGAAACGCGCCCCCAGCAGCTTAGCAATCGAAGTTGCAGAGGCAGAGGCAGAGGCAAGGCACAAGGAATTGTATCTGCAGTTTTCCAAGCAGGCTGCCGTGTGATTGCTCAGTTTCGTCCTTTTTTTCTTCCCTTTTCCACGATTGCTCCGTCGCAATTCCCAGAAGCCGCCGCTGCGTGAGCTGGCAATCCAGAGCACCCGACGTCACCGGCTTCAGGAGGCGCTGAACTTGCTTCTGTCATTCCTAGTACCGCCTCTCCTTTACGTCTTTGCCAGAACTTGACATGTCCCTGATCACGCTGGAGAGGCTTCAAACTCAGACCTGTCAAGTTGTCGTCTCCGTTGAATTTCTCGCACTCTCTACCGCGAACATCCCTCTCCGGTGTGCCAGCCATTGTCACAGCGACGAGACTCCGTGTCTGTGAGGCAGCCTAGCAGATACATACTCTTGGTCAGAACAGTCGACTGTTACCAACCCTTGTCTCGGATAGGTGCTAGAAGAACACCCCGAGACTGCGCAATATCACCAAAAATGGAACTCTCAGATGACTCTGATTTCTACGGTACACTCATCCAGACCGAAAAGAGCTTAAGCAATAACCCCCTAATGTTTCAGCAGGCGACGACGAGACTGTTCTCGGACTCCATCGCCGCGTCGATGACTTCGACGCCGAAGCCTGGATCCTCCAGCACCAAGAAACCCCAGGTCGACCGTTGCCTCATAAAAGCGCCGTCGTTGACATGTCCCACCTACACAACCCCTACGCGGGAGTCCAATACGCCTGGCAGCTGACCGAGACGGTGGATGAATTCCTCAGTCGTCTGCCCCCCAAAACAACGGACCAAACCGAAGACATTCCCTGGATCTTCATATGCAACCCGTTCATTCCGCGAGTAGAGAAGTCCCTGGCCGAGAGCCAGGCCAGTAAGGGAAATGAGGACGAGGCCCCAGAAGAATCGGGCAGCCAGACCAAGCTTGTCATCGAGGGTGGAATGGAGCGGCTCTCGCTGGTCACCAGCTTCATCGAGGGTATGAAAAAGGCTCCAAAACCGGTGTCCACGCAAGAGCGCGAGATCGCCAAGGAGAAAAAGAGGGCCACCCAAGACATATTGACGCTGGCCCACGGCGGCAAAGTCCGAGCAGGCAAGGTATGGTGGCTACAAGATAAGACATCGACAGTTAACTGACCAATCCAGTGGATGTTGTTTTGCCCTCCCGCCGAGGTCGACGATGTATGGGAGATTGTGGCCAAGGCCACGGCCAAAAACGAACTCGGCATCGCTGCAAAAGTCGCTCCTCGGCCGGCCAACGACGATCCACGGAAGGACCGCATCGTCTGCGTGTATACTAGCGACTTTGGGGACAGAGCCGACGTGGGACGGGTTCTCCAGAAGCTCCGAGAGCTCAGGCTGGTCGAGGCCCGAGGACGACCAATCTATTACAAGCCAGGTAAGTTGACCAGAGTGTCGTCCTCAGTAGGCTCGGCTGACAGTCGCAGATGTATTCACATACCTGGGGATTGCGTACGGAAACCCTTGGGGATTAAAAGCGTCCATCTATAGTTCCCATGAAATCTTTCAAAGTTGAAGACGAGATGACGCAACAAAGTCATTTGTGGTAGTTGGACAACAGGGTGACTAGGAGGCTTGCCGAAGGGGACATGGCGCATTATCGTACTGATGAGATGTCCAAGAGAACACTGCATGTATCAAGACAAAATGATCTGATTCATAACTCTCCGTTCTTGTTAACGATAAGCAATGACGGAATTAGCACAGTATATCTACGAGTGGCATATAACGGCGTGGGTATCACATGAACTCAAATAGCAACATAACCACGTGTTTGTGACAAGAGCCATTTTTGGCTTTACCGTTGGTTTTAATGCAGGCCTAAATACATCATGGGACGAGCTTCGTTAGCATCGAGGCTAGGCTAGACTGCGATCTGGTTTGAGCCTGCTCCAACATGTGCGCTCCGAGAAAGGTTTTGCTACGAGGTGATGTTCATGGTATTAGTTAAATGAGCTAACAGTTGGTTTGGTTTCAACCCCAATCATCGAGGTTCAACATACAGACAGACTTAGAACTGGAGATAGGCCTCCTCCTACACTACTCACGGTCAAAGTTCATGCCTTCGATTATCATAAAACACTCAGTAAAACTCCCTCGCCAACGCCTGATCCTTCGCCTCGCTCATAGAACTTGCTTGCTATCCCCGTTTGCCACTGCGAATCTCAAGTAAACCCGCAAAAAATAAAAAAGGGGATACAAACAACGGTAAAATATGAAGATAATATACAAACAACACCAACCCCAGTAATATATAGGCCTGGTGGTCGACGTTTCGCTCCCTAGTCGTCACTCATCATGTCGCACGCTTGTGATTCGGTGATACCCGCTGTGAAACCCCATAACCCAATCCATATCCATAATTCGCCAGCTCCAAACCCATTGTGGTCTAAAAGAAAAAAACCCGCATTCGCACGGCAAAACTAGGCCACCTGCTCGTCAAAGACACCCGGGTCGGCGTCCAGGTCAAGGACCTTGAGAGGCAGAACCAAGCGATAGGCACTGTTTCCGTTGAGGTAGTATCGGTGCAGCTTCTTAGAGCGGAGGAAACCAAGCTGCTCATAGAGGCGCATGGCGGGGAGATTGGTCTCCTCGGTCTCGAGGACAATCTCGTCGGCGTTGCGTTTTGCCATTGCATCGAGGGCCTTCTTGACGAGAGCGGTAGCGATGCCGTGGCCACGGAAATCGGAAGCGACAGCTAACATGGCTATGTAGCCTCGGCGGGTAGGGTTGGAATGCGATGCATGGACTTCCAGCTTGCAGATGATGACGCCAATGAGGGAAGAGTCTGCCGGGTTCAGGGCCTGGTGCAGCGTCAGCGAGCGAGTGAGTGAGGGAGGGAGGAAAGGCTGCAGAAGGAAACGAACCATGAAGCAAAGGTGTGCCCATTGGCACAGAAAATAGCGATAGACATAGATGCTGTACGGCTCGCTCAGGTCCTTGGAGATCAGGGCGCGGATGGCAGGCAGATACTCGGCCTCGAGGGCGTGTTCGTACTGAACGTAGCGCAGGTCGCCGGGCAGGTTGTCGCTTTTGGTAACGTCCATGGCAGGTGGAGGTTTGGCGAGCTGAACAGTGTGGGGTGCGAGTTTTGGCCGTTGTCGTTCTTTTTGAGGTTGAGGTTGGGGACGAACTGGTTGAGGCCTGGGAGTTTCCTGGTGAGAGCGAGACGGTGGGGGAGACAGGCAGATGCGTGGGGTAGAGGCAGTTGATCCGGACCGGGACCAACGGAGAGGGTTCCCAAGAAAGAAGTTGGGGTTGATATATGGCGGAGGGCGATGTATTGGTGTTTGGTAGACCGGTATGACTGACGGCCGGGGGATGTGGTGGCGATTCCTTCTTTCTCACCTGCAGGATGCGGCCGGTCGCGTCCAATACTCTGGCACCAGGAAGGGCAGGAGGATGCAGTGGCGCCTACTCTACCGTGCTGTGCCTTGAGATTAGGGCCGGACAGGTTGCCGGAGCCGGATGATGGGCGGACGAGCCCGCAGCCTAAAAAGCTGGAGGAGCCAGGACGCAGGACGGACACTCGGACAGCGTGGAGAGGGCTGGCGCTCTCAGTGGCGGGGTTACCAGCGATTGCTGCGGGTGTGGGGGTTCGCCAGCTCTCAGCTGTCCGGTAGGCTAGAACCAATGGGCAGATAGGGCGGTTTAGTGAGGTGGGCTTGAGGCTTCAGGGTTGCATCCCAGGCTCTTGTGGGAAACGAAGAGTGGGCTGAAGCTGGGCATGTGACATCCCTGGACGGACGTCAGGCCGCATCCACTTCCACACTCACTTCCACGCTTCCACGCCTCCACGCTTCCACACCCAAGCAAGCCAAGCCGCACGAGCCCGTTCTTGAGCCTTTGACGTCAGGTGCCTGCCTATCAGGTACGAGTAGCATGTCTCTGGCTGAGGCGGAAGAAAAAAGCGTCCGAGTTCGTTGAGCTGCAAGATTGCTTCGGTGCCTCGTGCACCCCTGGTCTTCATGCTGCTGCGCCCATAGCTTGTGAGCTTCGGTCGTTTCGGGACCTTGGAAAGCGCCGACGTCTCAACCACGCACTCCTGATAAACAACACGTACCCGTTTCCTCACTCTTCGGCCTGGCCTCTATAGCCCGAACCCGCGGAAATCCTTTGCTTTCCCGTCGTCACAGTAAACGTCCAACTAATCACGGAGGATATTTATCTGCCGCCGATCCCGCCTGGCCGCTCTGCGGGACCCGGTTTTCTGTTGCGTTTCGGCGTCATAGGTGGTCCTAGCTGCAGCTCACATTCAGCCTCTAGGGTGTTTCTCCCACCTCGCTCGGTCCTGTCCCAACATTCCTATAACAATCTTCTGCCTCCCATCGCCGTCCCTAAAGGCTTCCAGCGCGCCCCCCTCGAGGCCCGCTCCCGTAATTCTACGCCATGGAAACCACGGTTCGACGCCGCAATGTCCCGGAGACCAGATCCGAGACCACGACCGAGACCAAGGTTGTCGACCCAGATGAAGCCTCAATCGAGGAAAGCCCTGGCGACGAGACTGTCACTCACGTCCATATCGTCGAGCACACCCACAAAACCCGGAAACGCCGGAATACTTTGATTTTTCTACTAGGCATTCTCTTTGGCCTCATCGCCGCCGGCTTCTTCGCCTCGAGCAACGACTTGATCGATCTTCCCGAGTTTTCCGATCTCTCCATGGACAAGGTTCTAGACGCCTTGCCCGCCGGTCTTGTCAAAGATATGCGCGATCTGATCCAAGGCGAGCGGGAAGTTTCGGAAGCCTCCGAGTCATTTGCTGTCGGAATCAAAGCTCGCGCCGAGGGCCTCGAGGCTCACCACCCCATGATCATGATCCCCGGCGTCATCTCCACCGGTCTCGAATCTTGGGGCACCGCCAACATCTCCCGAGCGTACTTCAGAAAGAGGCTTTGGGGAAGCTGGACCATGATGAGGGCCCTAGTGTTGGACAAGGAAGTTTGGAAGCGGCACGTCATGCTGGACAAACGGACCGGCCTCGATCCTCCCATGCTCAAGCTGAGGGCTGCCCAGGGGTTTGATGCGACCGACTTCTTCGTCACAGGATACTGGATTTGGAACAAAATCTTTGAGAACTTGGCATCCATCGGCTACGACCCCACCAACTCGTTCACCGCCGCCTACGACTGGCGGCTATCATACTCAAATCTCGAGGTCCGGGATCAGTATTTCAGCCGACTCAAGTCATACATCGAGACTGGCGTTTCTACCAGTGGTAAGAAAGCAGTTTTAGCATCGCACAGCATGGGTAGCCAGGTCCTTTACTACTTCTTCCAATGGGTGGAGTCTGACCAAGGTGGCCGTGGTGGCTCCGACTGGGTCGAGCGTCACGTCGATTCATGGATCAATATTAGTGGCTGCATGCTTGGCGCGGTCAAGGATCTTACGGCGGTTCTGTCTGGCGAGATGCGCGATACGGCTCAGCTGAATCCCTTTGCCATCTACGGACTCGAGAAGTTTCTGGGAAAGGAAGAGAGAACCGAAATCTTCCGCGCTATGCCCGGCCTATCGTCCATGCTTCCCATCGGAGGCAATGCTGTTTGGGGTGATCTGAAGTCGGCCCCGGATGACCAGCCCGGCCAGAACTTCACCTATGGGTCCCTTTTGAACTTCAGGGTTGGCGCAAACTGGACGACCCCCGACCGCAACCTGACCGTCGATGACTCGATGGAGTATCTCTTCAACACCACTGAGGACTGGTACCAAGACATGCTCAGGGGTAGCTACTCCCGCGGTGTCGCGCACACTGCGGCCGAGGTCGAGGCCAACAGGAAAGACCCCAGGAAGTGGATCAATCCTCTCGAGACCAGGCTGCCCCTCGCACCAAGCCTGAAGATTCTCTGCTTCTACGGAGTTGGGAAGCCAACAGAACGAGCGTACTACTATCGCTCGCCTGACTCGCCAACGGCATCAAACCTCAACATCACCATCGACACAGGCTACGTCGAGGGGGCAGTCGACCACGGCGTTATCCTGGGCGAGGGCGACGGCACCGTGAATCTCATCAGCACGGGCTACATGTGCAATCGCGGTTGGAATATGAAGCGATATAACCCGGCCGGCGTCAAAGTGACGGTTGTGGAGATGCCGCATGAACCGGACAGGTTCAACCCTCGAGGAGGACCCCGAACGGCCGACCACGTTGATATTCTAGGGCGTCACAACCTCAATGAGCTCCTGCTCAGGGTGGCGGCCGGCAAGGGGGACACCATCATGGACTACGTCGTCAGCAACATCAACGACTACGCAGACAAGGTCAAGATATACGACGAGGAAGAGGGGGATTCATAGAGTGAGGTCCTGCTCGGAGGCTTGTTCGGGTGCATTGGGCTGGGCTTATTAGGGAACGGGGTTTGGCGTTTGGGCATGCGCATCAAGAAGAAAGGGCCGGAATTTGTGGTTTGTGGCGCGATACCCTCGTATGCGTTGAGAGCAGAGATAGAATATGAGAGAGTTCTCGAGGACTGAGTTTCTGGTTTGCGTGCTTTCCACGACTGCTTGTTTAACGCAGCTCTTTTGGCTGCAAATATTAGATGATAATGAAAGATGGATGGATAACCCGACCTGATGACTTATATGTCCGGACATGTGGGTGTAGGTGCCTGTGACTACTGACTGCCCCAGTTGCTGTAATCTGGAGTCTGCAATCTGTAATTTATAGGATTAATACGTAGATTACGTTCCGTTCCGTTCTAATTCCTCCTAGTTTTAGCTTGAGTGGTGACCGATGTCGCGGCTGATCGGTCTGGTGTTGGTGAAATGCTAAGCCCATGTCAAACCGTCCACCAGACGAAGTCACGGCACGCCCACTTTCACCTCAAGTCAGTACGAAGTAAGTACCAGTTGGCCACAATCTCGACGACCCCGCCACTCCACACGCTCGCTCGCTCACTCCACTAACAACTCGCAACTTGCAACAAACAACCTGGCACCTGCAAGTTCGACTCCTCCAAAACTCTCCAACTCCCGCTCCATTGTTGGAGATGACCTCTGCCTCTGCCAACCACTGTCAGCCGGCTCGTCATCTCCTCGATCATCTCCAGAGCATATTTTGTCGAGGCCCACGCACGACTCGATGCCGTCGCGGCCTCGCAGCCATAGAACCGAGTATCATGGCGGATTTCGACGACGCTGCCCTCTCTCCCGAGGACGAGGAGCAGCTGTGGGCTGGTGGGTTGGCTCGGCGACGCCGCAGTCGCACAACTCTACAACGTCGGCGAGGACTAACACGACAGGCCGATAGAGCTTGACCGATGCGTCTCGACTCATTGCGACAGCCACGAGACCATCGACGACGCCCTCCGCTGCTGGCTCGACCTCGCCACGCAGCTCCGCGATCGCTTGCCCGACTCCGAAGACGACATTGCCGCCTGCGCCCGCATGCTCCTCGCCAGCGACATCTTCTGCCCCAACAAGGAATACGTCCGCACCCAGATCATATACAGCCTGCTCCAAGAGGACGAGACGGGGCCGCTACACGCCATCACCTGCTTCCTGTTGCTCGATGGCTTCCAGGATGAGGCCACGTTTCCCCGCATGGTCCGCGAGGCTTGCTTCCCCCGGCTGCTGGAGCTGATCAACGGTCGTCAGCACATTGATCCGCGCCTTCATCGTCACCTGCTGCACCTCATGTACGAGATGTCACGTATCGAGCGGCTGCGGGTGGAGGACCTGGTGCAGGTCGATGATGGCTTTGTCTATTACCTGTTCTGTCTTATCGAAGAGCTGTCCGACGACGCGCATGACCCGTACCACTATCCAACCATCAGGGTCTTGGTGAGAATCTCGTTCCGTGTGGACGCGCTGTTGATGCTAACGTCACTGACAGCTCGTCCTTAACGAGCAGTACATGCTTGCGTCAACTGACTCCGTTCCCGACCCCTCATCTCCCAACTCGCCCCCAAACTCGCCCCTAACAAATAGAATTGTCAAGTGCCTCAGTATCCATGGGCCCTCGTTTCGGACGTTTGGGGAGAACATTATCTTGCTATTGAATCGTGAGACTGAGACGTCTCTCCAGCTGCTCATTCTCAAGCTGCTGTATTTGCTCTTCACGAACAGGGCGACATATGAATACTTCTACACAAACGATCTGAGGGTCCTTTTGGATGTCATAATCCGCAATTTGATGGACCTCCCCGACGAGAAAATGTCCCTCAGACACACCTACCTCCGAGTGCTATACCCGTTACTCGCACACACACAGCTCAGCCAACCGCCATACTACAAGCAAGACGAAATTTTCCGAGTACTTAATGTCTACCGAGGCTCGCAAAACGCGCACTTTGCCCCTGCCGATGAGACGACGCTGCGTCTAGTTGAGCGGGTGGCCAAGGTGAAGTGGGTGGAGGAGGCAGGCCAGGGCAGCCCTAGCAGTCCTAGATCAGGCGAGGCCGAGGTGGCGCGCAAAATCTTAGGCATCAGCCTGTCGCACTCCGAGAGCTCGAGTAGTATCAGCGTCGGGGACGTCGCGGCTGTGATGGAGAAGCCCGGAGTGCAGACGCCGAGCCGGGCCGGAGAGGCGGACGCAGACGGCGATGACACCGAAGCATCGGAGGAGGGCGTAACCATGGCCGTCAGGGCTAAGAAGCCTTTGCCTGCAGTGCCCAAGCACCGTCACGGAATTCCCTTTGCGCCGGCCGCCAGGCTGCACATGAATGGAGCGCCGAAGAAGACGCCTCCCAAAGCACCGCCGCCGAGACGGTTTGGCAGAATGAAGACGGTCGAACACCCTCCCGCGGACCCAATCAGGGATACAGTACCAGAGCAGGAAGCTTGATTCGGGAAGTTATTGCCACGATTATCATTATATACCCCAAGACAAAGACATAGGGTGGAAGGGGACTTCGGTAATTTCAGATTGGGATCACAAACTGACAGAGACCGGGTTGAGACGGCGGACAAGCGAAGAGATCTAATAGTGCTGAGCACCATTGTCATCGCTAACGAGATATGGTTTCACAGGCGTTGTGGAGCTTTCAGTTGGGCACAGAGCATTGGGCAGGCGTTCAAAGTGGTTTGGGAGATTGGAGAGCGACGGGAGGCCTCATCATTGTTGTCAAGTATCGCGTGTCAACAGGATAGCCATGTATACAATTTTTCGTATGGGGCGGTTGGGTGGAAAGGGTACGCATCTGATGTTCGACAGCATGTGCAGCATGTGCAGCATGCGTGTAGTGATAGCATCACGGTGGAGGGCACAGCTTGTTACGCGGTACCACAGGCGTTACGCTCTTTATGAGTCTGACGTTTGGTGCGTTGATTAACTAGGTAACTTATGTAGTTTATTGTTCTGGGCAAGGCAGCGCAGATAGCAACGACTCCATGGAGTGGAACCAACCGTTTCGAGTGGGTGAATAAAAGTCGCGCCTCAGGCAGTGTTAAACTGGATTGAAGGTCGATCGTGGCCGATTTTCCTCTGATCCAAGACATGGGAGCAAAATGATGAAGTCACAGCATCCCTTGGCAGTTGCAAAGACACGCAGATGGGTCCTCGGCATCCAAATTGGCAGACCACGGACGACTCGGAGAACGCCCGCCCAGCCGGATCCGGCTCGCCCAGGTGACGACTAAGTTAATCTACGTACCAGAAGTGGACACAAGAGGAAGCAAATGACGCTGCGTAATGTACAGTAAGTACGGCTGTTAGCGGGTGTGAATTGGAGACACAGAGCGCGCAGCGAGCTAAAACATGCTTCGAAACAACAATCCCACTTTCGCGGCGCAGATCTGGGGGAGGCGGCGATGCCGAGACCCTGGGCGCCTGACAGACCGTGTGCACATCGTGGCGGAGCAAGCCAGATTTTTTTTCTGCCGGCGGATGACGATCGTCGGCAGCAGGGAGATGAAGGCATCGCCAGAGGGCACGGGAGCGAGAAGCGCCAAGGGCGGGGGGAGAGAGACGAACGTGTGGGTGGCGTCCAATGTCGACGTCATCGGCTGGGATGGAGTGTGGTGGGGAACAATGGGCGGCTGCAGTTGGTGAGGAGGAGGTACGTAGTTGGACTTGGGGCGAGACTTGGGACAGTTTCTTCTTGGGCTAGGGATTCGAGGACTGTGGGAGCTTGGAAGCTGAGCTTGGGGAAATGTCAAGGTATAGGCAAAGTACCTGTAGGTACCGGGCCGCTTCTTGACCTCATTGAAGCTGTGACGATGAGCCCATTTTGGTGTAAGTGGAAGTGAGACCTCCAAGGACCGGTGCTTTGATTGACAGACCGACCGACCGACAGACAGACCGACTGACAGACTGAAATGGCAAACTGGGCTCTAGCGTGCGCAATGCTCTTCAGTAATGATTCCTCCCACTTCATCATCGTCATCACTACTCTGGATACCTCCCTTCTCTCTGCTTCCACTCAGAGCAAACGCCAAAGCATCCCATCCATCTTGTCCCGTTCATCCAGAGAGACAGACTTGCAAGGCAACAGAAAATTGCGTCTCGGGCCAGACAAACCTACACCCTGCACTAGGCAATTACCTAAAGATTCCATTCCCCAAGTCCTCTTGGGGGGCTTTCGCGCTAGCTCTAGCAGTGGAGCTCCCTCCGCCTTAGCGCTGTTCGTCACAGAGACCCCCGTACACCTCCCTACAAGCAGCGACGTACGTTTGGGTGCGCCCATTGCGTCAACACCATCGCCCCGTAACCTGCAAGTTTACCCTCCCACCTCCGACTGAATCTTGGTTGCGCACGTCTGGCTCGCCCAGCAACCAACCCCAAAGACGACGCCCTCCCCCCCCCCTCCTTCTTCCACCCCTCTCGCTCCCAAGTCCACTAACAAGTTACTCCTCTGTACATCCATTCAGCATCCGTACGGTACATCCTCGTCGCCCATCACCGACTCTGCCGGAACCCTCCTTTCTCCTACTCGCCCGCTAGCTGCCAGCGGGAGGCATAAGTTGTAGCGCCACCTCCGCCATGGATCTTCCTCCGTCACAGTCACAAGCCCAGTCGCAGTCCCAGTCCCAGGCTCAGGCGCAGGCTCAATCTCTCCCTCACCAATCGCTCCCTCTTCACCATCCTTCGTCCGCTCCTCAAAACTCCTACTACCCCTACTCCTATCCCGCTCACACTCCTTCCCCCGCCTCGTCCTCCGCCATCGATTACCAGCGCAACACCGCCGCAACTACCGCCGCCAACACTGCTGCCAACACCAACACCAACTCCAACTCCCGCGCCCGCTACGACGACGACACCAACATCGCCAATAGCTACCACAGCTCCATCGCCGTGCCCCAGCCGCAATACCCCCAGCCGGTCGGTCGCTTCACCGAGGAATGGGGCGCCTCCCAACGCGGCTCCTCCATTGTTGAAGGCCACCACAGCTCCGGCGCCAACATGCAGCGCTCCGCCTCGGTCCACAGCTTCAGCGCGGGCGACGACCAACAGCTGCCCGCCCGCAGCAACACGCTCAAAAAGAAGAATTCCCTGCGTCGCAATGGAAGTCTCAAGCGCAGCAACAGCCGTCGTAGTATGAGGGCTGGCAGCGTCAAGAGCCTCGCTCTGCAGTCGACCTCAGACCCCGACGAAGCGCACAGCGCTTTCCACTGTCCTGTCCCGACTTCTGGAAACCCGACAGAAGTCCTCACCACCCGTTTTCAGGGTACGATCTCTCCCTCCTAAATATCACAGATGCGCTGCCCCTGCCTCCTAATTTGACTCGCTGACACTCCCGTGTCTTTTTAGGCTGGAGAAAGGTCCTTAAGGACCTCATCGCTTACTTCCGGGAGATCCAATCTCACTACGAGCACCGCTCCAAGTCTCTCCTAAAGCTCGCCAACGTCTCAAACAACATATCCGCCCCGCCTGGCTTCCTCACCACCGCTGGCATCGATGACGCGCTCCAGTTTCTCCGCACCTACAACAAGAATGCCATTCTCGAGGCCAACAAAGCTAAGGAAATTGAAGAGGATGTCATTCTCGCTCTCACTGGTCTGAGGAGCGACTTGCAACAAAAGATCAAGGAAATCAAGAATCTCTCAGGCGATTTCAAGAACTCGGTCGACAAGGAGATGGAGAACACCCGAAAATCAGTCAGAACTCTGGGTGACGTCCTGGGAAGAAACGAGCTTGACGAGTCCTTGACCACCGGCAAGCAAGATCCTTACTTGCTTCGATTAGCCGTCGACCGACAGGTCGAGCGCCAAATTGACGAGGAGAACTATCTTCACCAGGTACACACTTCCATCTGTCCCAAGTCTACGGAACAGTCTACCTCTAACTCAACTTAGGCTTATCTGAATTTGGAAAACTCGGGGCGAGAGCTGGAATCCATCGTCGTCGGGGAAATCCAGAAGGCATACAATGCCTATGCTGGAATTCTCAAGCGCGAGGCCGATAATGCTTATAATGTCATTGGAGACCTCCGAGAGGGCCCCATTTCAATGCCCAAGGATCAAGAATGGATTCATTTTGTGACCCACGACAACCAATTTGTAGACCCTACCATCCCTCTCAGATCTGCCAATCAGATTCATTACCCCGGCCAGGACCATGAAGCCTCGCAAGAGATTCGCGCAGGGTTGCTGGAGCGCAAGAGCAAATACCTAAAGAGCTACACGGCTGGCTGGTAAGTCGTTCCTGGTTTGCTGTCGCACGTCTTTGCTGATCTCTTCTCACAAGGTACGTTCTCTCCGCCACCCATCTCCACGAATTCAAGTCAGCGGACAAAGTGCAAGCACCTGTCATGTCGCTGTATTTGCCGGAGCAAAAGCTAGGATCTCACTCGAACGAAGGGGGCTCGTCAAATAAGTTCATCCTCAAGGGCCGACAGACAGGCTCCATGCACCGCGGACACACTTGGGTATTCCGCGCCGAAAGCCACGACACCATGATGGCCTGGTACGAGGATATCAAGGCCCTTACCGAGAAGACCCCCGAGGAGCGCAACCAGTTCGTGCGTAGCCATTCGCGAAGCTTGAGCAGGTCATCGCGACGATCCGTTAGCAGCGACGGCGACGGACTGCTCGACGACGAGGACGACGAACCCTTCTCGGCCGAGAGCCAGGTCAACGTCAACCCGGGATTTAGGCCGCAGGATACGACACCCCGGCGATCATCCCAAGCAGGTGGGCGGTTCCCATCTGATATCCAAGTCAATGCGCAACGTGGCTTACAGGCCTCTCACTCGCCTTCTAGTGTAAGCTCCGGTTTCCAGGACCATAGGACGGACCCCGTGGCACTGGCTGCCACGGGCACTCTGCCCATGTCGCCCACCGGAGGTAACGGACAGGACCAGTACAACCACCTGGGATACGGAAGTACTGATAGGACTCCCATGGACGAGGTCCCTTCACACGCCGCCATTGCCAACCAGAAGGCGCACTACGACGGCGTGAACCCGTACACGAGCGAACCCATCCAGCAGATGGAGCCCATCCAGCCACGGGAGCTTGTCCAACCACGGGAGCCTATTCAACAGCAAGACCCTGTCCAACAATACCAGAGCAACCAGTATTTCGTCCCCGTGGTTGCGCCACAGGAGAGGCAGGAGCCCCATACCGATTTTACCAACCCCCAGGGCCAGCAGGATCTTTCGTACAACACGGTGCAGGATACTCAGACGTCCCATCGATACGACGATGTGATTGCTGCGGAGCAATCCAACAACAGACCCTACGATAACCACCAGGCCAACGGCGATGTCGGGGGAAAGGCTGTGAACGTGCTAGCGGTCGACGGCGAGGGATTCCCCAACCTCGGTGGTCCCTTTCAGGCACCTGAGGCTGTATCTGTCTCCGAGCGCGATTCGTTGATGGACGATACTGAAGAGGAGGACATCATGCCGGTACGACCGATATCCCAGAACGCCAGAACAGAGAGTGTTCAAACCATCTCCAACCTACATGTCCCCGGGGGGTATCCTAAGGGCACTCCCATTTAAGATACCTTGACGGGCAATGGGTTCTCCTTTGTACATCCAATATCCCGTTATTCCCTTTTTTCTTCTCATTCCCATGTATATACGGCGGAGGAGTGGTGATTCAAAACCAGGTTCAGGAGACTGCCAGGAGTCAGCAGGGCGTTTGTTATGAGACAGTGGCGCGTTAAATATCCCTCGTTAAGTTTTCATCTGGATACCAATTTTCCCCCGCTTCCGTGTATCGCTTTGACTATCTTGTCTACCTACCTTCCTACCTACTTGGCACTCGTGACTGATAGGTATCTGATGCCACGTGACTCTTGCGGGGGATGGCTCCAACGGTCTGCTTGGCTCTTCACCTTGGTCTGGTCGGGGACCATCATTCCGAACCATCACATTAATCCAGGGATACGCCCTGTTTCAATACGGCCTGCTCGCGGGGCTCACGGATATCGAAATGCAGCTGCGGGTCAGAATGGGTCAAGCAGGGCCGTGAAGGCAATGCTTATTCGTGGAATAGAGACACATGGTGGTACTAACACGACAACTACAGTTTAGCGGCCTGCGAGTCGGGGCAACAGAAAAGCCTAGACCTTCAGATCTCCAGCCCTTGATTCAGCCTTGGGGCACACGGCCTCGTTGCAAAGGTCGGATTTGGAAACACTTAAATACGCATCCGGCGCCTGTGTGGCATGCTCGGCGATGGACTCATCCCGACCACCCTGGCATCCTCTGGTCGAGCCTGACTCAAGAGATTGACCGCACTGGAGAACGACGAAGCTATCTTGGGGTCTTAGAAGTGCTTGGCGCCATGCATGGAGACTACGTCCCACCTCCGCCTCCGCCTCCGCCTCCATATCTACCGCTGAGAGACGGGGGCGGGCAGAACGGTCCACCACTTCGATCGACACAGTATCCAGGCCCAGCCTATTCGAGCGGGCCCGCGAATCCATACCAGACATCGCCATACGGATACCAAGCACCGTCTCCTTCGGCGGCGGCCCCACAGAGCATCCCGTATTTCCCTCCACCACCAACGGCAGCAGGCCGGTCGTCGGCTGCTCCAGCGCACTACAGACCTCCTTCGCCGACATCTTCAGCGGCAACCTACTCTGGCGCCTCGGCTCCGGCTGCTGCTCCCGCCCCGCAACAAGCCCAGGTTCCTGCTTGGTACCATCCGCAGCAGGCTTCCTACGCCCCGAGCCATCCCGCGCCTACGCCGGCTTCTCATCCGCCGCCGGCTCAGTCATACCACACGTACTATGCTCCGCCAACCACGGTACAATACGGTCCTGTTTCCAGTCCTGCTACGATTAACCCGAGTCCCACGTTCCCTTCGTACCAAGCGCAATATGGCGTGCCGTCGCCGTCTTCCATAGGTAGCCACGCTCCGGCGCCGCCGCCCGTGCCTATCCCGGCTCCCTACCAGCAGCAACAGGATAGTTTGGTGAAGCCACAGGAACAGTCAGCTCCACCAGTGCCGCCACCGTGGACTCGGCCAGTGAATTATACCCAAGAGAGCATTGGACAACAGCAGGGCTATAGCCATCACCCTCCGCCAGTAGCTCCACCATCACAGCCAGCTCCAACAACCTTACCCGAGAGTGTCGGCCCGGTTCAACCGTTAGTTACAGCTCCGCAGTCCCAGAGCTTCTACTCTCGTCCGCAAGAGGCGCCAGAACAGAAGCAAACAACATCCACCGGTCACTACTATTACCCCCCTCCACGTTTGTCAGAGCCGCCGGCACAGGCACAGGACGGGCACGTAACTCAAAACAACACGGCATCACCAAACGATCACTACTATTACCCGCCACCAACACAGGCGCAGGGCGCTCAGGGCAATCAGGGCACCACAGCAACAACTTCAAGTAACCAGTATTCTTACTCACCTCCACCTCCGCCTCCACCGGGACCGCCACCGTCGCATCAGATCCAAAGTCAACATCAAAGCCCAAACCCTGGGTATGGTGGGTATACATCAGGCCCAGCAACCATAGCGACGGTTGTAGGTTCCCAGGCTTACAATTTGCCTACACCTAATCCGCTACCACAGCAGGAGTTGAACGTTCAGCACCCTAAGACAACTATCAATCTCGAGCAAGGCTCTAATCCTGCGGCGGTTGTAGGTCCTCAGTCTCACAATCTGCCTATACCTGAGCCGCCATCACAGCAAGAGTTGAATGTACAGCACCCCGGGACAACCGTCAATTTCGAGCACAGCTCTAAACCTGCGACGGAAACAGCTGGACCATCACAAACCCAGCATGGCGTTCTACTTGATTCCCTCACGTCACTCTCCGCCCAGATGAATTCCCTTAATGTGCGAGTTGAGGAGCAAAACACGCCATCTCCACCAAGTCAAGGGTTCGCAGAGGATGATAGACCGCGAGAAGCAGCGTCGATTCAAGCCACCGGGACACCCTGTGATATTATACCATACTGTCCCGAGAGGAGGGGAGTACACTATTCGCTCTACTGGTACCGCCTCGCGGATGTCCCAGCGTATTTGATTTGCACCAGATGTCATGCCGATCACATCCAAGGCACAGCTCTTGCAGGCCACTTTGAGCGGGTGAAGCAACCTGATGGTGTTGTATCTTCCTGCGGCTTTTGGTATCCGCGCGTGAAAGAAGTTCTCTGGCCGCAGGCCCTCCGCAGTAACAACGTGGATGCGATGAGTACGGTTATGAAAAGGCTCTTAGACATTCCTCCGTGCAAGGACAGGGCCACCAGGACGGCCAGCGAGGGCATTAAGTGGTACGGCATGAAGGAAAGCGAAATCGATGGTTTCTTAGGATGCGAGGCCTGCTACGAACACCGCGTCGTGGGCACTGCCTTTGAGTCTCGCTTTATACCTTACCGAGAGCAAGGCGCGGATGACAAGTGGGTTTGCGATCTGGCGATACCGTACGTCTCACTTGCCGTGGTCAAGATGTCGAAGCAAAATGACTGGTCGGGATTTGTAGCCGCATCCCTCCATCGCCTTCAGTTGCCACAGTGCGACGGCAAGGACGTGGAATCCAACTCTCGTAGTTGGTACCTGGCTCGCCGCAAGATGGAAAAGATGCATGTTTGCGAGGCCTGTTATCTCGACAAGTTGGCTCTGACTCGGTTTGGGGACGAGTTCGAGCAACACGTACCGGCGACGGGCTTCGACGCCTTTTTGGAACGGCTCGGGCAGCGGTGGACCTGCAATCTAGCAAACGGAGTGATCTCGATGACGGTTGCTCTGGACGCAGCCATTTACCAGAGGGACTTCAATGTCTTTTGGCAGGCCGCCGAGGTCATAACCGGCATCGTTCCCTGCACGGAGAAAGGCATCATTCGCGGCAACTGGTGGACAGTACGAGGTGGCTGCGATGGATTGAGCGTGTGCGAGGCGTGTCACGCAGGCATCCTACAGACGACGGGCATTGTCCAGTTCTTCGAGCCGGTACAGCGGGATCGCGAGGCGACGATTGTGTGCAGCTTCTGCACAGCGAGCCCACGATTTGGCCAGTTTATCAGCAAGTATGCTGAGGCGATCGACCGAAGTGTTTTCAGCTATTACACGGACTACATCAAGGAGTTGGCGGGAGTGCCGACTTGCCCGGGCATCAAGTCCCGTGCGAAGTCGAAGTGGTGGGGGTATCCAGAGGCGCTGTGCTGTCAGGACTGCTACATGACCTTCATGAAGGACACGTCTCTCGGCGATTTGGTTCCCGTGAAGGAGGAGTACGACGAGCGTGCCATGTGCTGTCAGCTGTGGTCGCCCCGGATGCGCAACCGGTGGCTCGAGGTCTGCGCGGCGGGCAAGCCCGGGGATGCCGAGTCTGAAGCAGCGCTGAAGGAGTTCCGGGAGTTCGGCACGCGGAGAATGCAGGTATACAACGCGACGGTGCCGCAGATAGAGTTCATACAGGGGATGAGGGAGTTGAAGATGATGAACGCCATGCACCAGGGCATGTTGAGCGTCATGTATTCGGGCATGAACAGCTTCGCGTCAGTGGCGGGCACGACGGACGGCAACTTGCACGGCAATAGTTCCCTAGGTTGGTACGAGACGGAGAACGGGGCCACGGGCGCGCAGATGTTGAACAACATGCAGTCAGGCATGGCGGATGCGAACCGAGCAGACGAATGGGTGCAGATAGCGCAGCTTCAGGCTATGTGGAACGAGGTGGAGTGATTCTTGTGATGGTTTTCATGTTTGGTGGAGTTAGTCTAGCTGTGTAACGGTTAGGTATGAACAGACATGGTTCCTTTGAATATCTAGCGAGTTGATTCAGTGCACGAAGCATCTCATGTCTCCTGGTGATGGAGTTGAGTTAAGACACGCCAGCGGCACCCAACCAGGTAGATCCTGACTTATGTAAGCAGCTACGTACTGAAAACTGCCCCACCAGCAGACCAGCCACCTGCCTCCCGTAGCCACCCTCCCACACCGCCAAATAGTTCTTCCGCTCCCAAGCTCCGCCGGCCAATCGGAACCCGCAGAAGCTCACCCAGACCCAGCACCTTGCCTCTGCGTCGAGCAGCCTCCGAAAATTTCACACAAAAAAGTTCGACACCCGGAACGAACGAACGACGGGCCTTCACTTTTGCCGCGACTAACCCCCCAAAGACTTCCAGCAATTGGCCAAAGGAACCCGAAGTCGCAAAAGTCCAAGATCCCTTCGGACTCGAGAAAAGCGCACTCGCTCTCTCTCTTTCTCCCCTTAGCAAACCATGTCTTTCCGAGGCGCTCCCCGTGGCCGTGGCGGCTTTGGCGGTCGAGGCGGTGGTAGGTTTCTTCTCTCTCTCTCTCTTTGTCCTCTTTTCCTGCCTCGCGCGACGGCGTAGGTGAAGGGCAGCTCCGCAGGGTTATCCAGGCTATATAAGCGCCAATTGGCTTGCTTGCGACGTGTGTATTGCGGGAATTGGGTTGCTGATTCGATGCATGTTCCAGGCCGTGGAGGAGGTTTCCAGCAGCGAGACTTGGGCCCGCCTGCTCAGATTCTTGGTACGTCTCTCTTCTCCGCCTCCCTCCCTCTCTCATCCTATCTCTCTCTGGGGGGCTGCAGCCTCAAGCAAGACGCGCCTTCTAACCGCCGGGTCCACAGAGCTGGGCAAGTTCATGCACGCGTGCGAGGGCGAGATGGTCTGCGAGTCCATCAACCCCAAGATCCCCCACTTCAACGCCCAGATCTTCCTCGAGAACAAGACGGCCGTCGGCAAGGTCGACGAGGTCCTCGGCCCCATCAACCAGGTCTTCTTCACCATCAAGCCCACCGAGGGCATCCAGGCCACCTCCTTCAAGGAGGGCGACAAGTTCTTCATCGGCTCCGAGAAGCTCCTGCCCCTCGACAAGTTCCTGCCCAAGCCCAAGCCCCTGCCTGGTGCCCCCAAGCTCAAGCGCGCCGGCGGCAGCCGCGGCGGTCCCCGTGGCGGGGGCCGAGGTGGCTTCGGCGCTCGCGGTGGTGGTCGTGGCGGTCCCCGCGCCGGCGGCGGCTTCTCCCGTGGTGGCAGCGGTTTCGGAGGAGGTCGCGGCGGTGGTGGCCGTGGCGGCGGTGGTTTCTCTCGTGGCGGCGGTGGTGGTGGTTTCTCGCGAGGCGGCAGCGGCGGCGGCGGCGGCCGGGGACGCGGCGGCTTCAGCAGAGGCGGCCGGTTTTAGAGCCGAGACGACGACGATGGACGAGAAAAGACGGGGGTACGACTACACTTGTTCAAAGAGAAATCTGGGGTTTTCTGGCGTTTAACGGTGGCTTGTGCTTTGGTTGTTCTTTTTCCGTCCCTCACCCTGGGCCTGATATCCAATCCTGCGCTATGGTACGGCATTGGAGTTTGTACAGACACAATGGATACGTGGATCGAGGAGAGAAATATAAAAAAAGAGTGCCCTTTTCTATGCTTCCTCCTGTCTCTGTAACTCGCTTTCATTTTGAACGATGATGTATTATTCGTTCTGTCAATGCCAAAACATGCTGACCAACCTCCTCTGGGGTATATAACCAATTAAACATGCAACCAGCCGCCTCTACGGGTATTTATTTGTACACCATTTTGGACCCATCTCAACGCCGAATAAAAACAACACAAAGGAGACCCAGAGCCAAGATGACGCTCAACCCACTCAGACCCAAGCCAAGATACTGCGCTGCACGATAGCCTTCAAGAATAGTTGCCCCCTTGTTCAGAATTTCCTTCTCCACAACGCCTGCCATCCCGAGGCTGACCGCGAGGGCATAATCTGTCGTAGTCCCGGTAAGCGCACCTGCTAGGCCTTGATATCCCTGGGGTAGGCTTCGGCTAAGGACGGCAACGGTGGCGGGGATAGACATGACGATTCCGGCCGGCATGATAAGAATGCTGAAGAACGAGTTGAGCCAGTACGACTGCTTCTCAGGCGCCGTGGCCATGAGAACGGAGCTGACGAGAACAGCAGTCGATGAAACCGCCAAAGCTCCGTGCGGTGCCAGCTTCTTGTTCACAAGATAACTGCCCACGATGGCCGTGATCACGCCCATCACAAGCAGTGGAACGAATCCAGCGCTTAAGCAGAGGGCATTCCAGTCTCGTAGAACCTCCATGAACTGGACGAGATACCAGACCCACACACCAAAACCGGCCCAGCTCGAGGCCAAACAACCGAGGGCAACGGCTGCTGATGCCTGCATCTGCTTGAAAGGCACCAGCGGATGGCGGGCCCTGGATTCGAGGTACACAAACAGCATCATCGGCAACGCGCCGACAATAATGAGGACATACGCTTCGGCGTTTTTGAATAAAACGATGGGGGCCTGGTTCCAACCTGCACAGAATAACACCAGCCCGGCGATGCCACAAAGGATACCTGAAACATCGAGGCGGCCCGAGAGACTTCCGTCTATACCATGCATCAACACGTTTCTTGAGGGAAGGATGAGCATACCCAGCGCTGCCAACGCCAGGCACACAGTGGCGAGGGAGTAGAATGCCCAAGGCCAGCAAGCGAAGTGGGCAAAAAGACTCGTCATGACAGAGCCGAGGACGAACCCCAGAGGAATAGCTGCGTCAAACAAGCCCATAGCAACGGTCTTGCGTAGACTCGGTGGGTATGCAGCTTGGAGCAGGGCCTGCCCGTTGGGTATCAAAAGCGCAGGGCCAATTCCTTGCATTCCACGACAGAAGCAGAAGTACGCGGTACACGCTCCCCCGTCAACTTTGACGTAGACACCAAGTCCGGCAAGGAAGCTCCAAATTGCGAACCAGAAATACCCCAGGACGAAGATGAACTTATGACCAAAGACACGACCGAGTCGATGGCCAGGAAGAACAAACGATCCTGTTCCCAAGGCGTACGCCGCGGTGTACCAAGTCAGGTGCCCTTGCGTCCTCTCGTGACCGGGAAAAGACTCTCCAATGTCCCGCGCAGGTATCAAAGTCTGAGAAAATCCGGCTAGTGCTAGAACCTGTGCCATGCAGATGACAAAGACGAAGATAATTTCGTTGGTGAACGAGTGGTTGAACCCGAGGGTTTTGGCACCCGGGGCCAATGGCTTTCGCCGAACCCCCGGAGTAACAAGAGACTCTCGTTCGGAGCCGGCACGAATATGGGTAACAGTGCCGAAACGTCGATTTTCGGTGCCGCAGTCCGGTCTCAAACTCATATATTCATGGGTACTAGCTCTGAACGCATCGAGGCGTCTAGCAGCTTGGACGAGACCACCATCATTCTGAGCAGCCTCCGATGGGTGTGCGTAGGGAACCGGGTTCGAGTCTGGTACAGAATACTGATCTGGGACAGAATATGGGACAGGTACTGGGCTTGTGTGCTGAATCGGTTCTGGTTGTGTAATTTCGGGCTGTATAAATCCCACCTGTGATTGCTCGCTGGTGGCGAAAGTCGGGGCATGGTAAGCTGAAATCGGAGTATGCGGTCTGTCCAACGGTTCAGGGAGGTTTGGAGTAGAGAGGCGGATCAGGTCGTCGGGAAGGTTGATGGTGGTTTGAATCATCTCGGACTCGGATTCAGGCTGTATCAGAGTATACGCATCCGATTCGAATGTGTGGTTGGAGAGCTGGTCATCTTGTATAGAGCCAGTTCGATAGTGTGGGGTTGACGTCCAAGACAGATTAGAAAAGCTCGGCTGTCTCACGGGACCGTGGTCTAGCAAACGCTGTGAAGATGTGCTGCTGCTGGAAGACCTGCGTGAGTGCGTGTAAGAGCGGGTAGGGACTTCCGGTAGGGCAGTATGCTGCGGCTGAAAGTGGTGACGGAAGGATTCTGTCGCAGCAATTATGGTACCGGCAGCATTTTGCATGGCGGTATCGGCGTGAGAGCGTTCCCGGCGCGTGTCCGACTTCTGGGAGCCATGTTGTGAGGGTCGGAGAGGCTCCATGGCTATCGTGACGACGGACCGGATGTGGTGAAGAGAAGCACGAAGGGGTGTTTGTGAACTAGGTAGGCGAGTGATAAACGAAGGAGAGGATGAATAAAACGACTGAGGAGGGGAAAGAATGGTTACGGGCATCGACTGGAGAAGTGAAAGGGTACGAGATGCATCATGAGTGAGTGAATCAGTCAAAGGTTTGAGAAAGCTCGTCAGACTCGAAAGAGCTCAAGAGTGCAGGCAGCTTCCTGGGCAAGCTGGGGGCCAGAGGACTAAAATCACAATGGGACGGAGAGTTTCCAAGCCTGAGCCGCCAGGGCTGACTGTGCTTGGCCCGGGAATGTGGTGCAACTCATGATAGTCGAGTGCGGGAAAGGCTGGATCTTGGGCCAAGAATAGACCAGACCGGGCTGAGTGTGTCGATGACCCACGCATCCAAGGCACTCGCCCTAGCTTCCGTGCTCTGGGAGGAGATGTGGGACGTGGTCAACTCCGGGGGTGGCCATGTCTGTCCTGTCTCAGGAGAGAGGGAGGGAAAGCCGACAAGCGACGGAGGAACAAGGTTGACGAGCAAGGGTCTTGTCAGGCGATGCACGAGGGCGGACACCAGTTCATGGTAGATCGACGAGAGACAAGAGGCAAGAGACGAGAGATGACCGAGTTGGCGTAAGACGGCTGACGGGAGACGACACGCTGCGACGCTAGGCATGCTGCTGTGATTGTGTTAGTGGGAAAGTCACAGAGGGTAGTGGGTAGTACCGCGGCTATCTGAGGACGTGTGGTTGGCTCGTTGGCTGAGCTTATTAGTTGGTGTGGCATGGCACACTGGCGATGGCACGCACATTTGAGGCGTTGTTGGTTGGGTGGATGGATGGATGATAGATGTCAGAGAGTTGACGAAATGCCTGAAGGAGATAGGTTGTATAGTACAACCTAAGGCAGCAAATGACAGCTTGGATACCGGAAGGAGCATCTTCGCTCCTTACAATGAAATGCACAAAAGAAAACTTCACCGATTCTTTGGTTTAGCACAGCTCTCGTCAATCCTCAATCCTCACTTTTCAGCCAATCACCCCGAGGTTGCATTGCTTTATTCCTCACCAACTGCAACCCCCGCCTAATCCTTCCACCGCCACTCTCGCTACAAGGAGGGGCCGTCCACTCCTCCGCACAGCCTCCTTCGCTACAGCACCCTTCCCAGGCGCTACCACCCAACGACGACGGCCCTCCAAGTAAGAAGTTGCACTAATCGCGTGCTCCGGAACGCCTGGCCAGTGCCTTTGTCCCCCTGTGAGCGCCCTGAAATCCTGTCTATCATAGCGCGTTTCACTGCGACCCGACTATTATTGCACCGACAAGGCAATTCTGCCTTTGGGGGGAGGTTCTGAAGCGGTAATAATTGATCACTGAGGCTTTGTTAGACATCTTCTTTCACCGGATTGGCTGCATAGAATCGTCTAGTCCTTGGGGCTGACGATGTGCTCTGCAGCGGTGCACATACAGACGGAGCCTAAGGCCCTGATCGGTAACATCTATATAAGATAACTTTCGATCGAAGTGATACATCTGCAGCATAAAATTAGCAGGGGTACGTATTATATACTATCTCACACTAACTCACCCGCTCTATCCCTTTTCTAATTAATAGTCTTACTATCCTCGGTCCCTACTATAGTCTTATTCTCTAGAAAAGTTAATAGTAAGGTTATATTAATAATAAAGTAACTCTTAATAGAGTGTAAAAATAGCCTAGCCTAAAGTATTAATTATTACTATACTTAAATACTTATTTAATATATTAGTAAGAGACTAAAGTCTAAAGAAATTAGTAACTCTTAGTACTTAGGGTAGTAATAATAGTAATAATTATAGCTAGTAATAAAGTAAGAATTAAACTCTATTTTTATTAGCTAATTTATAGAAAGTAAGAAATAAAAGTAAGCTTTATAGTAAGAAAAGCTTAATTCTAAAGTTAATCTTTAAGGAATTCCTTCTACCTTTTTAATAGTAATTTCCTAATAATAGTTAAGTATAGAAAACTTTTAAAGCTAAGTATTATTAGCTTTAGAATTTCTAAAGAGTATTTTAAAAGATAGAAAAGACTTTTAGTATAGATTATAATAAAAATATTAAGAAGTTAGTAATAAGTAATAAGAATAAGATTATATTTAAGAAGAAATACTTTATAATTATAAAATAATACTTTAATAATAGGCTACTTATTAAAGAGAGGGTTATATTTAATATATATATAAATATCTTTATTAATAACCTTCTAGTAAGTAGGATAATTATTAAAGCTAATAATAATACTAGCTTTAAAGCTTAAATAAGTAAAGACTTCCTAATTAATAATCTTATAGAAAGAGATACTATTAATAATAATAAAGAGAGTAATAGTATAATAGAAAGAATATTATATAAAGGGTTAAAGGCTAAAGTATAAGGGTTTATATAATTAGAATATAATATAAGGTAATAAAAGGTAGTATTTAGTATTTTATAAAGCTTTTACTTAGTAAGCTTTCTAAGTGCTTATTAAGTTAGAGCTTAAAAGGGGTAAGAAGCTTTATTATTTAAGTAAGTTCTATTTAGGGCTAGGGTTAGAATTATATATATAGCTAGGCTATTATAATTATTCCCCCCTTCTTTAAGCCTTATCCTAAGGTATACTTTTCCTAATAATAATAATAAATATTATTACTTACTATTAAGTATCTAAATGCTTAATAACCCTTTATTAGATTTATTATTATTATATAATTATAAGGTCTTTCTTATATTACTATAGTAAAGTCTAAGTATTAGCTACTTATTTATTAAAATCCTCTTAAGCCTTACCCTTATAATTTAAGTATTTACTCTATATTTATTTTTTATAGATTCTCCTTTCTTTTCCTTTCCTTAGTAATTATTATTAAGATCTTAATATTATTAATTATACTTTCTTTATTACTTAATCTTATAATTATTATCTTCTATCTAGTTATTATTATTATATTTATATACTATAGACCTAAGAGGTAAATAGTACTTTTACTTTATATAAATATAAGAAAAACTAATTTAGGCAAAAACCTATATCCTTTCTATAGTAAGCCTAGGTTAAGCCCCTTATACTATTACTATATATAAGTAAATAATCCTTTATATTAGGACTAGAATTATCCTAATTCTTAGTAGGTTAAGGGGAAAATAATAAAGAAGAAAGGAGAGAGAAAGGAGGTTACCTAGGGAGGGCTTATATTAATTATATATTAGTAATGTACTAATAATTAATATATAGAGTTATTATATAATTATAATTAAAGGCCTAGATTTTAAGTAGGTAGATTTAGCTATTAGTAAGTTAGCTATTTAGTACTTAGCTATTAATAGCTAATAGCTAAAGGTCTAGGTTTTAAGTAGGTATTATCTAGTATTTAGCTATTAGTAGTTAATAGTTAGTATAAGCCTAGCGCTTTATAGCTATTAATAATTACTTTAGATTCTAGTATTTAATCTTTTTACTAAGCTTATAATACTTTCCTTTCTTTCTTTCTTTCTTAATAACTTCTATAAGTATCCTTATTTTTAGATCCTTATTATACTTATAATAGTTTTAAGTCTTAGCTACTATACTAACTTTCTTCCTTCTTCTAGGATTATTAATATATTTATTTACCCTTTATATAATTTAGTATTATTAGTATTATAACTTTATTATAATTATATTACTATAGTAGCTAATATCTCCTTATAGCTAAAAATAGT
>JAZAVJ010000111.1:0-125615 GCA_037954315.1 Neonectria punicea
AAAAAATTTAAATTAAACTATTAAATAGGTATCTTTTTTCCCCCATACGCCCCTATATAATAGTAAACGCAAAGATATTTTATATTACTATAAAAAGCACGAAACTTAGATTCTTCTCTATATAATATAGATTACTCTTTTAAAAAAAAGAGATAGAGGAGTAAATAGGCTAAAAGAGGAGTTAGTATAAGTACGTACAGAAGTGTATAGGATAGAATAATACCTTAAGACCTCTTACGCTTCTCCTTCTTACGGCTAGTAGCCTTAGAAAAAATCTTCGTAAGTCTTAGGCACGTCTTATGATCAATACCTTTAAATAGGTCCGTATTATCACTTTCGGACCCCTTATCATTATCGCCGCTAGCCTTATGCTTATACCTATGAGCTAAAATTAAATTAATATAAGAAGTCTAAACGCTACCGTATTGTAGAATACATACCCATAAAGGAGTAGGCGGCTTTAGACCGATTCTAGTTATAGTTTCTATATAAAGTGGTGCCAGGAGCAATAATATAGCCCCTAAGGGCCCCGTTGTTCTTCGTACACTTTAGGTAGGCCTCTATAGCGGGTTATTCAATACCGTAGAGGTGTTAGAGCATCGCGTCGCAATTCTAGCTACTATTAAAGTTCATTATATAAGGGGTTTTAGCTAACTTCTTAATGTCTTTCTTCATATGAACATAAAGTAGGCGTGGGTTCTAATATAGGTTAGTACGTAGCTATATAAAATAATAAGGGATAATAATAATACCTCAGTTAGGATAATAGACTCTTAGCTCTTTGTGGTACTGCCCTTTAGTGCGTTTATGAAAGCCTAGATAGTAAGCTTTAGGTTTAATATTGGCATATCGTCGTGATACGGGAAAGTACGGGTCTAGAAGTTAAGGAGGATTTCTAGGAGTAAGGCAAATGCGCGCTCGCCGAAATCCTTGCGTATTGCCTCATTTGGGTCCGCATTGGGCTAGGGGGGTGGGGGCTTGGGGGCTAGGGTCTTCGGGCCCTTCGGGGTCGTAGGCTTTAGACCTATCTTACCCTTGCCAGCTATTGTGATTGTAATCGGTTCGAGGGTAGGCGTATAGGGATGTATAGTTTCGAAATGCTCTATTTGGTAGTATGCGAGAAGAAGGAAATAATGCGTTCCTACGGTAAACATTAGCCTGCTAAAGCGTGTGATCACGGAAACTCAACATCGCAAGGTTATAACGTTATACACCCCAAAATAACGCCCGTAGCCGTAAGAATCCGTAGGAGATTAAACTGCGATGCGAAATTCAGGGCTGCGGCGTTATTTAAAGCGGGAATAAGGGGATTCTAACCTTCTAATATGTAGTTAAGGAAGGAAGAAGAAAAGGAAGAGAAGCCGGCAGCGTTAAGGGAAGGAAATCGTAGTGGGGCACGGACCTCAGCACGAGTGCACGTGACCCTACGTCACCTAAGCGCTGCTTATTAAGCATATTCAACTAAAACACATAATGCAAAACGGGGTCCTAGGGTACCGTACGGGAGGGTGCCCACATCAAAAAATAATTTTGGCACATCGGTCCCTATGGCCTTCCGTACCCGACCTATCAGAGCCACCGGCGACCTCGAAACCGTCTGCAAGCTAATTAAAAAACATGTCGGCGACTTGAAAGCTGTCGGCGACTTGAAAGCTGTCGGCGACCTTAAATGCTGCGGCTGGCTGCGGTGACTTACAAGCTGGCCAGTCACGGCGTTGACCGCTGTGGCGTAATCGCCGAGGGGGATTGCTGCAATTGGTTTTGAAGGCCTCCGAAAGAACCAATGGGTGAAGGAAGTTCAAGAGCAGATCGCGGACAAGAAACACTAATTTGCTTGCCATAATTAGCTTACAAGGAGGCTGACCGACGTTCCATCGGATGAATCAGTCATTTTCTTTCAGGGCATCAACTATGGTTTGGGACAATTGATCAAAGACGAAATCGCAAGGCCGGGTAGTTAGTGCCTTTCGCAGACCTTATCCATCAGGCCCCCGCTAAAGAAGTCAGCGGGGCGAACACCCACTGTAGTTCGCAGTCCACGTTGTAAAGGCTTCGCATCCTCGACGAGAGGCAAAGGAGGCATACTGATTGCCAAAGCGCTAAGCTATATGCACATGCTTGGCGTACTGAGCTGCGATCTCAGCTGCAGAAACGTCTTTCTCTTTCCCGGGTACCACGTCAAGCTTGGCGGCTTTGGCGCGTCCCTCCTCGAAGGTCATGGCTTCAAGAATGATCAGCCCTGCGAGAGCCGATATCAGATGCCTCGCAGAGGGAGGGGGTTTCATGAGTTGGACACAATGAAGCAGGAACTCTTTGCGCTTGGATGTGCTGTCTACGAAATTACTACCTGGAAGAGACCCTTCGACGAATTTGGGGAGGAGTTTCCGCGAATTGGGGCTTCCAATCCGGCTGAGGGCATAATTAAGTGGTGCTGGGCGGAGGGATTCAGCACGGCGCGGGAGGTAGCCCATCGGCTGGAGGAGTGTCTGGTACTAGCTTGCGCATAGCCGTCCTTCCCCAGTTCTCGGGAGTACCACCGTGATGGCATTTTTGAAGTGTTTCGGACAGTAGCCCTGTTGAAGGCATGCGTTGAAGAGCGTCTGATGGAGGGCAAGCTTCTCCGCCCGCTTTCCAGTGTCGCAATGCATGACCGACTGTGAAGTGGGTGCGTCCTCACTCTCTGCCTCCTATTGCGCGTCGTTCAGTCGGCCTCATAGTCACCGTCTTGCATTGCCCGCTGCTACCTTCGACGAAATCGCTGAACGTCTGTACTGGCTGCAACGGGGTTGGCGCGTCGATACCCGCTTCGAGAAGACTGATAATCGCAGGGACGAATCCTTAGTCTAGCGAGACTTGGGTGGCGGTGCACGACACTCCGCTGACTGCAGTTGTGGTCCCCGGGGACGACAGTGAGGCCCTGTTTGGTCGCCGATTAATTCTGAAGTAGGCGCGGGCATTTCATGCGAGTGGAATGGCCATTTGTAGCGGTGATGCCGAAGGAGCCGTTGTGCGCAGTATATAGTCAGAGAAACCCGGCTTCAGTCCAGGTATTATCAGCATCGCACCAAACCAGCTCAGCTTCTCCGCCCACGACACAACTCCCCCCGCAACTCGCCACACAAATCACTCTCACGATGGTATCGTACAGACACATCGCCGTCTTGGCAACCTCAGTCCTCGGCCTAGCTTCCGCAAAAAAATGCAAGCCTCAACAGCCGTCCACCACCAAATCCACTCCTGAATCATCATCGACAAACACGGGCATCTGGCTTGGCTCTTCCACTAAGACCGTACCCGAGCCGTCATCTTCGGCCAGCAGCGCTTGGCTTGCGTCTCCCACCAAGGCCGCCCTTGGGCTATCGGTCGCCGGCAACTGGGCTGATGTTGGACCGGCTCCCTTGACATGCTATCCTACTACCGCGGATGGTGCCGTCTGTTTCAAGAACGGCTTCGTCAACACTGATTGGTTGCTAAACACCTACCAAGGGCCTGAGGCTAGCGAGCAAGATTGCGAGGGTGCGTGTAGCCTTACGCCGGGTTGCACGGCTCTCTCCTACAATGTGGACACTGGCATTTGTTATACCTCGACCAGGCCATTCTCAGAGGCCGACTTCACGCCGGACGATGGAGGCTCATTCAGTTGGGCCCAGATGGAGTGTCTCGATTGCTTCGACAGTAAGTTCCCGAATCATTCACGGATACTTATATGCTAACAACTATACTCTAGACTCCATTCTCAATCTCGGCTTCGAGGACGATAGCAGCATTAACGATTGGACCCTCGAGGGAGATCTCGACCTAGGCTGGTTCCTCGACAACCCGGAAGTCCCAGTGAACGTGAACCGGGCTCTCAGAATCGGAGAACCGACAGCATTCGCAGACGCCACAGCCACCTACAACCCGACCTTCGCCATCAAGACAGGGATCCCGTACCAATTCGGATACCGCTTGAGGATCGACCGGAACAACCATATTGTCACTCCTTTCGACGCCGTGACGTTTTACATCTCCACCAACGATGAAGTCGTCTACGAGTTTACCCCGCAAGGAGCAAAGGGCGACACCATCCAAGGCAAGGAAAAGTTCACCCTCAATGGCGGCGAGGAAGGAGATGCAACATTTCAGATTGCGATCAAGGGTACGAGAGGAGGGCTTGACTACTACTTCGACTACGTGTACGTCACTTGGTGAGCTGGGAACGCACCATTGGCAGCGATAGGGAAATATATATTCGGGTAGATTGGTGTTAGGAAAAATATTGCTATTCTTTAACTCAACTTTACTTCCATTCTCGAAATTTCGATGTGCGAATCTGGAATGTCGAGTAATGTGACGCTGACCGGATCTCGCTGGTTGACAGTGTGCACTGCGACATCCGTCAAAGATCTCCGTCTGGGGTGTCAGGCGCCGAGCGAGGCTAGTCTGTGGTCTCGATCACAGATTTTCTCGATCACTGATATTTCAACAGCCCATCGCCAATTGCCTGATCTCTTCTGCAACGGGCCGACCAAGGATTAGAACCCACATTGGCATCTGCCACTGAATTCGTCGACCAGTCAAACCCTGTCATTTGGAGTGGCAACCTTCGCTAACTACGACGGGTCGAACCACGCTTGTTGGATTGAACGAAAAACGTTCATAAACCCAAATAACAGCTCAATTGTGCCTACATGCTCGCGATAGTTTAAATCTTGCCGTCTCTGGTCGACTTCTGCGTAAAACCCAGGGCCATTGACGGAGAGCTTCCATTATAATTATAGTGGAAGAGCGGCATAATTACAGGGGAAGTTCCCTATAGTTCTAGAGACGAAGCCCTATAATTATAGGGGGAAGGCCCCTAATTCAATAGTTCATGCAGCCTTACTGTAGGCAGTTAGCTGCTTGATAAGTAGACGCTAGCCCTAAAATGGGTGGTCTCCCGTGAAAAATGGGTTATGCGATAAAAGTCAACCCACCCGCCGCTTCATCAGACTCGTCGATTAGTACGGACTGTCTTTTCTCTACCTCCATCAAACTTTTCACCAGCGCGGAACCAGTTCTGACGACAACATTTTTGTATTCGAATTCAACGGAAAACCCGAAACGTCCCCTACTGTCAATCATGGGCCAACCATCGTTTGCGGCTTCAAACGCCATCATCTACGTCACTTATGGCGCGTTTCTGTTCGTGACTCCTCAACCACATCGCGGGATTTATCCTTCAAAGCCAAAAAACGCGAGTGACGCATGAGCTAACAACGGCGATGCAGGCTCTTGGGAACAGGCGTTGCCTGGAAGATGAGGAACCAAAGCAAGGCGGACTTCCTCGCCGGCAATGGAACCCAGACGGGTCAGAACTCACTGTCCCCAGTCGACTCGCCCACGTGGACTCAGCAGACTGGATCACCAAGTTTTTTCCACGCTGTTCGCTTCATGGGGCGTCTTCGACGTTGTCCCTCCCACCTTTCTGCGTACCGTCGCTAACCGCAGACACAGCGTTCCCTCTGGCTTTAAACTTCATCGCCTCCGGTGAGTAGATCATCTTGCTCCCGTGACCCAGCGTCCCGGAGCGGCAGCATCATCTTGCGCAGCGCAGCGATGAACGTGTGGCCATGTGGGCACCCATCTCAACAACTTCCCGGTCGAGTATGACACGAGCAACGCCGGAACTGAGCGACCAGGTTCGTACCCAAAAACCTCTCTATCTTCTCCCCTTCCTTGAGATGCTCTCACCTCTGATGCCACTAACCCCCCAGGAACTAACCAACCCCGCTCAGAGAGGCATCTCGGGAGGGGGAGAGGATGCGGCTCACTACGGGCGCGGAGTCAACACATCGATGGCATCCAACCTCAGGTCGCTTCCTGAGGAGATGCCGCCGTGTGTCGATGAAGCTGAGATTGTACCGTAATACTCGATCAAGTTAATGCTTGCGTGGGAAAAGTGTTGCCGCTCCAAGCCCTTACATTCTCTCCCTCGTCCCGCGAGATGGTAAAAACTGACTCTCTTAGCTCTCGGATCTGGAATCCTCTTTGCTTACCCTGAGCTGGCCACCATTTCCGGTGTCCAGGGCATGGTCGTGTACGCCCTTGCGTCATCTCTGCCCATTCTCGCCTTCGGCTTTCTGGGTCCCATCATCCGCAGCAAGTGTCCTGAGGGCTTCGTATTGACGGAATGGACCAGACAGCGCTACGGCACCGTGACCATGCTGTATCTCAGCTTCATGACTCTTGTGACTCTGTTTCTGTACATGGTGGCTGAGCTGTCGGCTATCGGACAGGTTGTCACCGCCTTGACAGGCCTCGATGGACTTCCTGTCATCATTGTACAGTGCGTCATCACCACCATCTATACCTGTAAGTTCTCCTACCTCTTCCTTTCCTTTAGCCTCCATGTGCCATAACAGTAACTAATACGCCGCTGTAGCCCTCGGTGGGTTCAAAATCTCCTTCTTTACAGATGTCATTCAGGGAGCTATGGTTATCGGCCTTGTCCTCATCGCCACCATCACTATCGGTGTGAAGACGGATGTCAAGAGGGAACTGGTCGAAGACTCGGACTTGACTAAGGCGAACCTGCTCGGATGGCAGCTTCTGTACATCCTCCCCGTCGCCATCCTGACCAACGACTTCTTCCTCTCCAACTTCTGGCTGCGCACCTTCTCGTCCAAGACAGACAAGGATCTTCGGCTGGGTACCTCCATGGCCACCATCGTCATTCTGTGCATTCTCACGCTTGTCGGCGCCACGGGTCTCATCGCCGTGTGGTCCGGCGCGTTGCCCCAGGCCGACACTGCCTCGTCAGGCTCCATCGCCTTCTTCATCCTGCTTGAGACGCTCCCTACTTGGGTCGTCGGCATCGTCCTAGTCATGGTCGTGACGCTCAGCACCGCCGCCTTCGACAGTCTTCAGTCGGCCATGGTGTCGTCGGCGTCCAACGACCTGTTCCGTAACCGCCTCAACGTCTGGTACATCCGCGCCCTGGTCGTCCTGGTCATCTTCCCCATTGTCGTCCTCGCCCTCAAGGCACCCTCCATTCTCCAGATCTACCTCATCACCGATCTGGTCTCCGCCGCCACGATCCCTGTGCTCTGCATTGGCCTCAGCAGCAAGTTGTACTGGTGGCGCGGCTTCGAGGTCGTCGTCGGCGGTCTGGGTGGCCTCCTCACCGTCTTCATCTTCGGCACCATCTACTACGGCGATGCCAAGCAGGGTGCCGAGCTCCTCCTCCTTCAACAGGGCCTGTACTCCAACGACTGGAGCGCATTTGGCGCCTTCGTCGCCGCTCCCGTGGGTGGTCTGGTCTGGGGCTCCGGTGCTCTGGCTCTTCGTCTCACTGCCCAATTCATGCTAGCCAAGGTTCGAGGTCACCGCTTCGATGCGCTTGACCGACCTATCGAGCGGACTCCCAGCGCAGACACGGATTTTCCGACCGAGACGATCATCTCTTCGACCCCTGGCAAGTTCTTCTAGGTCCATCCTAGCGAAGTAGTAGGCTACCGCGACATTTCTGGGGATTACTTGGTGGTTTTTGCACTGAATCGAAGGATATGGAGGGGGTTTGCGGTGCATACCCACACCCATCGCTTAACGCGATCTCTTTTTCGCCCGTGGAGGTTCGGCTCGTTTGCTAGAAAGCAAATGCCCATATTGGTTTAGAGTAGAGTCCTCTGCTCAAGCTGATGTCCGTCGCCGGCCTCCATGCTATTTTTTAGGACAGCTAATACATGACTTCAAAACCGAGACCTCAAGTTTCCCCTTCCTGCCTAAGACCTAAACGCTTGCCGCCTTAATGTGATGTTTAGATTCAAACCTCCTTTTGCCTCGACTGCAGAGAGAGCCGCGAAGAGCTTTTGAGCGTCGTCCGGAAGAACGCTTCCCAGGTCAGGCTCTTTCTGAAAGCGAACCGGTCGCAGCAGGCTCGTCAGGCTGGCCCTCTTCCAGAATCGCTCAGATGTGCTGCGGGATCGCGTCGTGGGAGGCGCTGTGTCTGTCGGGGCTTGCTGGTCGGCATCGTTGAGCAATGGATGCGGGGTCGTTGCGGGGGAGGGTTCTACTTATCGACCCAGGCCTGGATCACGATGTTATCCATGTTCAGAGGCAACGAATTGAGCCGTGTTTGATGTTCAATTAGTAAACCCTTGATTAGACTGGGGAGGGTACTCGATAAGAGATAAGAGGATAATGTAACCTGAACGAACTTTTCTCAAGTCCGAGAACTCCGCGGAAGACATCATCAACCGTCAGAAGAGGGTGAATGGACCTCGAAGGCCTCTACCTGGACGCTGTGCTGACTTGGACAGTCACCCAAAATAGTTTCGCCCAATCTAGGCTAGTCAGATGTCTGTCCCTGTTGGCGCAGTCTTGGCCAGCGGCTCGAATCCAAGCCAACAACCGAATGAAGGGTACACGGATTGGCCACCACTGTCGCGAACCGCCCACCTGGCCAGGGCGACAACCCCGAATCTGTGTGCCGTCTCCCAGTCTATTATACCTACAGCAGTACTCCCATTGACCCTAAGATTGAGGCTGCTCAGGTCCCTGTGGGTCAGAACTAACTTGTTTTCTGATTGCCGATAGAACTCGAGCAGTTCAGAAAGGTTAGGGGGCAGGGTGCATTCGGTGTCTAAATCCATGCCGCCAAAACGCGCTTCGTGAAACTCACGCCCAGTGGTGTACGGTGTACGGGTCGCTCAGGCAAAACCTCCACGGTTTGCATCCAACCTGGAAAACAACATGGTAATGCACATACCTCGATCGCATTGAGTCCAGAGCGAGAGCAAGGATGCCAGCCAAATCGGGCGAATACTCGACGGGGTCTGGAACAGTGAGAAGATGCACATGCAACTCTGTAAACGCGGAAGGCAGATGGCCAACCTACCGTCTCATTTGCAGCAATGGACGAGACCTTTGAACCAACACCCCCAGAGACCGTGAATCTGTGCACGGCCTAACTAATCGAACGTTAACGCTAAAAGCGTGTCTGGCTTGGGGGGACATCACGGCCGATTGGCTGCCACCGGGCCGGGCCGCGTTGGGGATGGCTTATATCCCCGAACCCCCCAAGCCAGCTGCGTACCATTCCTAGTACATCTTCTCCACAAGTTTGATGCCCTCAGCTTCGACATTGAATCGAAGAGCGTCACACATCTCCCGAGTATAGGGCGCCAACACGCCCGTCTTATTGAACGGCGGGGATCTATCAAGCACTAGCTGCGTGGCAATCCCACATGTGATTCCAACCGCCTTGGACATGCCTGAGTAGCCGTCAGGGTCACCAAAGAGCTCAAGCGTGGACGTGATAGTGTTCTATCCCCCTGTAGTTAGTATAGGGCCAGGTATCAAGGCACGTCGCAATGTGATATTTACCTGGGAACCATCCTTCCATTCCACCTCGAACTTGTGCTGCAGCATCACCAAGTCGCGTTCGCCTGGCTGGAAGCTACAGAGCTTATCCAGCTGAACTGACAGAGTGTCCAGCAGGCTCCCATGTAGCGTTGGTACCTGGTCAGTTAACAGCCCCATCCATCGAAGGCCTGAGAGAATCTTTTCACGTTCAACGTCGGAGGGGAAGCTACAGAGCTGGTCGACCTTGGCGATGAGATCTGCCTCTGCAGGCGAGGCGGCCCCAGTCGCCTGCTGTTGGATCTGAGCCCACGACATGCCGTCTTTCAGCCAGGGCTTGTTCTCTGCATCTATCCATCCAAGGTCGATAAGGGCCTTGACCAAGGCAGAAGTTCCCTCGTATCGGAGCGACCCCCGAATGACGGTGTGGGCCTCTGGGATACCGTAGGCTTCACGGAACGGTGTCGAGTCCCTGTTTGGATACGCGACGAAGGAGTATCCGTCCATGACGTGATACGGTTGTGCCTTGCCCATGAGGTCCTTGTTCGAGATGTTGACAACCTTGCCGTCTTGCAGGAACGTAGCAGAGTTGTGCTGGGAAAGCAAGGCCCCGCGCGGCGACCATGAGAACTGGTGGACAGGGTTAGGTCAGGTAGGTTGGTAGGATGGGTTATCTTGGCTAGTAATACCTTGAATCGGAGAGGATTGTCTGCGTGTTCGGGAGCAGGGAGGCCACCACAATACGACAGGAATTGCTTGATCTGGATAGATGATGAGAAACAATCACCTTAGAGTGCAGATAGATGCATACCTTTCCTCCCTTGTCGTGGACCTCTCCAATCACCTTAATGGCATAGAGATGGTCGACACCCGGATCGACGCCGACTTCATTCAAGACGGTGATGCCAGCCTCTCTAGCCGCCGCGTCAAGTTCTCGCATTGCGGGAGACACGTAGCTGGTGGTCACGACGTGCGTCTTAGCCTTGATGGCGGAGCGAATGACCTTTTTGCCATGGCAAACCCAAATAACTGAAAACTCAACATCCATCCTACCTCTCTGATAACCCTGATATCTTAGTTTACTAGCACTCTAACCATAACCTTAAAAAAAGAAAACACGTATATTTAAGCGATGCTACGTCGGTTCTATAGCTCCTCTCCCAGTCTACTACACTCACAACTTCAATCCACATCGAGTCCGACTTCACATCTCCACCAACAGCTTCTTGTATAGGAATATCATCTCCCTCAACCACCTTCACTCAATTGGAAGACAAGTACAAACCAACAATGAACCTTCTTTCTACACCCCGGGCCTTTCTTACATGGAGCGCCGAAAGTCGGTCCAAGCAATCGCATCACTCTCCCGCCGCCTCCGCACATTCTCCAGAATGGCCCCCTCCTCCTCCCCCTCGCTGCCCGCCGACCGCCGGCCGCTCGTCATCTCCGGCCCCTCGGGCGTCGGCAAGGGCACGCTGTACAAGATGCTCTTCGACCGCCACCCGGAGACGTTCGCGCTATCCGTGTCGCACACGACCCGCGCCCCACGGCCCGGCGAGGCCGACGCCATCGACTACCACTTCGTCTCCACGCTAGCCTTTAAGGACCTTATCGCCCGGGACGGCTTCGTCGAGCACGCCAAGTTCGGCGGCAACCGCTACGGCACTAGCAAGATGACCATCGAGGAGCAGGGCCGCAAGGGCAGGGTCGTCGTCCTGGACATCGAGATAAAGGGCGTTAAGCAGATCAAGCAGTCCACCATCTCCGCGCGCTACGTCTTCGTCGCGCCGCCGTCTACCGCCGCCCTTGAAGCCCGCCTGCGCGGCCGCGGAACCGAGACCGAGGCGAGTATCCAGAAGCGACTCGATCAGGCCGTTAATGAGCTTGAGTACGCTAAGACTCCCGGCGTTCACGACATCACTATCGTTAACGACGACCTCAAGACTGCCTACAAGGCTCTCGAGGACTTCGTCTACAAACCTCTAGAGTAGCCCGTCTGCTGAAGGGTTAAATTATTTACATTGGAGTTTGGGCTTAGAAAAATATAGCAATTATGAATGAGCATTAGCGAAAGTTGCTGTTCCTGTCGAATGGATTAATAGATGGAAGCGCTATGGAGCACTTAGACCTTATAGACGAAGTTCGGTTAAAGATACATAAAGATGAACAATAAGGCATTTATTTCTAAAAAAAAAAAAAAAAAAACAAGGACTAGTGCCATCTTTTTCTAAATTTCCCAGTTTAGCCTAGAACCGGAAGGCTAGGTAGGGGTTTTTCTCCTTATTCTGCTTCTTTTTCTTCCTTACTTAATAGGAAGAGGGATAATTCCAGTCCTAATAGAAGGACATCCGCATGATAGACAAAGGGCACCAGGGAGATGACAAGATCGTGGTCTGTGATCTGACTGTCAAGATCTATAGATTTAACGTCCAAGGCAATGGCTCTTGCGCGGGGCCGTCCGGCGACGACCTTCTCGGCAGTGGAGAGTGTACGGCAGGCTGGACAAGAATGAATCAGTTTGCGCATGTCGCAGGGCAATAAGGGGGGGAACACTGACCGACGGTAAGGGTGTTGCCATCGTTCCGAAGCAGATAGTCAACGCATGGTTTGGCCACCATGCCGCTGCCAAGCACCAGGATCTTCTTCTCTGCCATTTTGTATATTGAAGGTTGAAGCCGGCGTTTTCGACGTCGGGAATAGCAGCGTTTTCGACCGATCGATGATGAGGTGGACGAGAACTGACTTTAGCCCTTTTGCGTTCGTTAAGAGGGAGGAGTTTGTGGCGGGGCCCGATTTCCAATGTGTAAGCTTTTCGTGATCGGTGTGACTCAGATGTCGCGACACCACCAGAATGATGGGGATGTAGGGTTCCGTTGGGGGGTCTGGAAGATTCAGAAGCAAGGTTGTTATTTCCAGCTAGCGGATGGAAATAATGATTTCACCATAGGCAGTCCAACACCGAGCTCGGTGACGTCTTGTGCGACCGTTTTGCCCATCATCGTCCGCCTTTTGGCACTTGCATTTTTGAAGACGCCACTGCGTGCACCCTTGCTGATTGAAGGCCGTCAATACGATCCAAACACTTGATCCGGCACATCAAATGGGAGGTGAGCGTTGCGTATACTGCGGGTTGCTTGCAAAATAGGTTCAGTCTTGCTAGCATCATGCTTATGAAAACTCCTTGCACGCTGCTGTCATATACTCATTAGCGCCGGCCGTTTTGGCATTCATCGTCTACTTCTCATTCATATTCCACCGCTATGAGAGGACAGTCGAGGTTCCAAACTTGGAGGATCTGAAAAACTACATATATGAGAACCATGCAGGAAGAGCAAGCTACGTATACCATATTGAGACAGGTGTAGCCTACAAGGCTCTTCTGCCGAGTTTGAGGAAGCACCCGATCTGATTTTAAACGACCTTGACGAGAATCCTGAACGACGCAAGAAGAGCGTCGCTACTATGGCCCTTACTATGGGCCAGGACTGGGAAGATGACCTGAGACGGGACGTTAGGCTATGACTTAAAAAGCTGTTCGCCATGGATGTCCCTTTTGTCTGCATCTCGGGAAATATCGATGACGAGGTGGACGAGTATCCAGCATTACTTGGAGATCCTGATTTCCCACTCATTGTTGTCGGTTCTGCCAATTCACGTGGCGAAAGGTCTGAGTTCTCTAAAGCTGGCCCTCGCGTCACTATTCACGCCGTGGGTGAAAACGTTCTTCGTCTACCAAGAGACAGACAAGACGCGATTAACGACGATGGTACATCGTTTGGTACGTTGTCCTAGGTGTTCAACCTGGACGGAGTTGCACGCTGATTCTAACTGATTTAGCCGCGCTGTAGGTTGCTGGAGAGATTGCCAATCTTCTCTCGTACGAAACGGTGCCCTTTGAAACTAGCGACGGCGTCCTTGTCAAGAACCTCAATGCCTATCTCCAATCTGACCAAGGAAGTTGGGAGCGAGTACAGGGTATTCGCGTGCTTTGGAATAACGCCACCAGAGGACAACCCTGGGGAATATGTCGAGTGCAACGGGCTCGGGGATGACATTTACATTGAACGCGACGATGTGGACAACCTCATCCAGAACGAATTCTGCCCCAGTGCAGGAGTGAAGCATGGTTTGAAGCAACATTCATTCCCTATGTCACACATCTACAATGAAGGCACGCCAAGCATGGTCACTCTCTCTATGTACTCTGACGCTGAGAAAACCGAGCAAGACTGCGTCAAGTATCTCAAGATGGCTGTAGATGGGTGCGATTTCCTGTCGGACGACAATCCGGCCAACTACAAGGGCGGAGGCTTGACAACAGCCGGTGATGCTACTTATCGTGTATCCCCTGGTTCCATACGCGCAGGTGCCGAGATTGGCAAACAGGCAGGCTGTGATAGCACCTACAAGGGCTTATTCAACCACTACTGGGTCTGGGGTCACGGCTGGGCGAGCTGTAACTATGGCGCATCGCTTAAGAGTGGGATCAAGGGCTGTGCACCGTTTCCTGATACGTGGAGCTTCGATTATAGAATTGGTGACGATGGGCGTGACTGGACCGCGAGATTTCGTACCGGTGTATTCTAGAAGAAGTATGTGAGCAGTGCTGTTGGTAGAGCAGCTGGTACTAGAGACGCGGGATGTAAAGATTCTGGTTAAGAACTCTCATCATCGTACCATGCTTGGGGCTTGTTATTGATCGAGGGTGTCAAATGTCAAGATTTCATTCAAAGGAAAGAGTTATCGAGTGACATTGAGAGTTACTGCAAAGGGTATAATTGATGTAAGGAGAGACTGATTCAATTAAAAAGCATAACTATCGGCCGATATACAATGAGCGGCTCATGTTGATCCCTATCATCCCGCCAACATGAAGTAAGTGTGTAACCACAAACGTTGCGGTTGTTATTAATGAGCGACTGCGTTCCTAGGTGCAACTGCATGCTCCTTAGCGACGGCGGCACCGATGGCTGTTGTCATCCCAGCGATATCCGGATCTGCGACAGCGGCACGAGCCCATGCTCCAGTACGAGTCCGAGTCGTGGCAGTCGTAGTGACAGCCGTAGTTGTTGTCGTAGATGTAATTGTTCATTTTACAGCCGCAGCGGCCGTTGCGGTAGTACCACCCGCTACCACGGCACGACGGAGAGCGGTCGTCGAGGGTGTCGTCGTCGTCGCGAGCTGCGAGATAGGCATCATCATCACGAGCTGCGAGATTGGCATCGTCGTCGCGAACTCCGATATTGGCATCCCCCGAGTCGGGGTTGGGAATGGCATTGACCGAAGTCATGGCGAGAAGAGCGTTGATGAGGAGTGTGTTGAGGAGCATATTGAATGGATTTGAGATTGAATCGATTTAAGATGGTAGGAGTTTTGAGTGGATGAAAGTGGTTGAGACGTGTGAAATTGAGTCTTATTGTGACTGAGTTGACTGTTGGTGATGTCGATTGTGCTCAGAAAGGCGACGAAGGATATGCTTTATACTTATTTCTGTCTTCAGTGGATAGATATTACTTGCTAAAAGCTACGTGGTTCTTCCGCTACTCTCAGGAGCCATGCCTTGCTCTGGTCGATGATGCAGACAAGACGGAACTTTCCTGCCGTAGTTGAGAACCTATCTGCCTCTGACAGGCGCTTTACGGGGATATCCTCGAGATGGAGAGAAGATGATCACTCTCCCAGTAAGTGTTTACCGTTTCGGAAAGGCCATTGCTGCACCAATCCATTGGTGTGAATCAGTATGATGACAGCGTTGACATGATCCATGAATAGCACGAGCTAGTCATGTCTAACGAAACTTTCCAACCTAACACCTTTCCATCCAAGTAAAACACCGAGGCAGAAACCCTCGATAGAAATCGGGTGCTAACGACTTGAGTTCCATGAGACTCCATCTAGGCTACCAGTAAAGGTCTGTCTCCCGACAGAAGCTGCCGTCATTATGATTATTCCCGACAGTTCACATTCAGCATTATGCAGCGTTGTTGGGATGTCGACGGAGTAAGTGGCACTTAGGCTGGCTAGAGGGGGCCTAAAGATGAAACTGTCTGGTGAACGCTAAGGCTGTAATTCATCCTTGAAACCAGGCGTTGCCGAAAAATAAGTAGGTTCACCATCGTGAAAGGGCTAGCACTGAGAGAAGGCAGGTCAATCATAGTGGGACGATTCGTAACCTCTATTGAGTAAACTCTGTTTAACCGATAGCTTCCTAGCTCTAAGCAAAGCACCGAATTTATATGGTGGCAAGGTGTGAATGTGTTTCCCTTTAGCATGCATTCGAACGCACTTACAAAGGAAGAACTAAGTGCGCACCATACTGTGTCCTCTTCATTACAGTAGAGTAAAGGTTTCCATGCACTGCAACTCATCACCTCGCACAAAGAAACAGACTGGCTGTGCGGGGAACGCAGTACTACAATATACGTCGATATCATCAAGAAACATAATCCTATGTATTTGAAATTGAGATAAAGTTAGAATGGTGTAAGTCTCGGATGCTCATCGGGAAGTTGCCGTCTTTGTCAGACGGGATCTACCGGTCTGGATCAAGCGACTCAAAGGGCTAGAGGTACCATACTCCCACTTCTGTGCCTCTTTACGTCGCTGATGCTTATGTCAATTCTCCATGTCAGCACTACGCATCGAAGTACGACTGGTTCTGATGACGTCGGACCTTACATAGCTCCTAGATGTGGACATGCACTACCTAGATTCGCAGCGCATTGAGACACAATGCTGGCTATCAAACTACGGGGGAACAAGGCTGAGCCTGGGTTTCGCATGTAAATTCAATGAATAGCTGAACGTCGCGGGGAGATGAGAAGCGGAAGAAACAGTCCCATGGTAGTTCTTTCTCGGTTCGGGTTTCTTAGTCTCATCTTCGCGTACGTTCTCTGCAGCCGTCAATGTAACCACTTGAAATTCCATTAGATTCAGCTACGGAAACCTACATGTAAGCCCGCATTGCACACGCATAGAGGCAGGGCTGCTAGTCCATCCATGTTCCAATTCTTATCTAAAGGTTAAAGAACAAGTCAAGCACACTAGTTTCAGCCTCTTCACTAACATCTCCACCAAACCGAAGTGTATTCCAGCGCTATGGTATCGAAACGGGGCTTTGAGATCATAGGCTAAGTGACTTGCACATGATGTATCGCGACAGGTTTGGTGGAAGCCGCGTCGGCCTCAATCGTCTACAGCTCAGCATGACGCTCGATCCCCAGCTTCACCAAAGACAAAGCAGTCGCACCAATGAGTCGGATGCGATATGTCTTGCTAGCATCGACCTCAACGATGTGTGGAGCGTGGTCGGATCCGAAGCAGCGCCGAAAGTTCGATTGCCGCTGTTGCCCTGCAGTGTGATGGCTAATGGTTCTCCAGACGGCCTAGATCTTGGTGTCGTCTCCAGCGTAATGATCGCCCAAGATGCGTGTGATGTCGTCGTCATATTTGTACGGTGAGCGCTTAGCATCTCGGATAATCAACGCTTCATGGGCCGTCAACTACTGAAATCCAACGTGTGAATGATAGAAGTGCGTTCCCGGATCGCTGTACTCTGGTCGTATCTCGTAGTCGAAAAGGGGCTTGGGAGGTATTGGCCATTGGCTGACCGAGGGTGTTCCATCTGAGAAGGGTGCCGCTCTTTGACTAAGACCGTGCCAATGCTTTCAATGTCAGCTAAAACATCTAAGGCTCGCTGTTGAATACTCACAACGGTGACCTTTTTAACCAGCATACAGTTACACACCTGGACTCAGGTCGTATGTCTTTCGTTAAGGTATAGAGTTGATCCCGGAGACGTCACGTTCAAAGTGATGGAAAGTATAGCTTAACAATTTATCCAGATCTTGTCTAAAGTAGCTTGTAGCACGTAGTCAGGCACAAAACCTTGAAACCTCCCTTACTAGACTAGATTATACGATTATACCATTACATCGATAAACCTCGTCTTACTCTCTGCCTGATGTGCCATACACAAGACGGAAGAGCCTTTCCCGTCTCCGCCAAGTGATGAAGAGCGTTGGCAACACTACAGTGGCCTACCAAGTCGACCTAAGCTGGTAGCCCGATTTAGCTGCTTGCATAAATAAGGAGGCTAGAATGTATGGTGTACGGAGCGCAAGATGCTCAGTCCTGCCGGAAAACACACATCATCGTCGACCTTTGGAACGATTCTACTGGGCCCATCGGACAGGAAATCCTCTCGGCGTCGGTTCCAACTGCCTTGAAGACAGGACCGATGAGGATTCCCCCACGCATGCACTCACCCTTTTTATCTCAGTGGCGTCAGACTCGACATCGTTTCAGCAAGGATTTCCCGTCGTCATGTAGTGCCGACAGATCCTGCAGCGCCACGGCATCGATTACATCCACTGTGAGATGAAGTAATCTAGAGGATTCTCTTGAATGGCCTCCTTCGAATCATGACTTAATTTGAGAAGAATAGTGCATACTTGGACACAACGAGGCCGAAATAGAAGTTCCACTCAGCCTGGGGACTCTAGTACAACCTCATACCGTCATGACCACATAAAATGTGCGAGGGTTTTCTAGGTGAAGGTTTGCATCAAAATAGACAGCGGGAATGGCCGTCAATAGTGGTGGGCCTTGGATCGCTCATCTTGCAAATTCTGAACTCTATGTTCGAACTGGACTAGGAACTTCAACTCCCATCGGCAAAGATGAAGAGACGGAAGGCACAGAGCGTTTTCTTATTGCTGGTGGCCGCTTTCTGTCATGGAGGACGACGGGAAACTCGTCGGCTTCATGATGCTGGAACAGCGGCATGTGGTAGTGGCCCCGCTCGTCTGATCGGCGGCTGTAGTAATGTCGATGCGATGCCCTGCTAACGGACTGGTGTGCACCGGAATTCAGCATCGCGAGTATTGGTCAGAGAATCAGGGTGCCACCAAGGATTGAGCGCGTTCAGTCACGTAAATACCGGCTTTTCAGTTACATAATTAGATACAACGTAACCAAAGGCCTAAACCTGAGAGTAGCAGACAGACGCTGAAGGCATCACGCCTAAGATGCGCAGTGTACGTAGGCAGATCCCGCGGTGAATCCGACGAGAATATCGATGACGATGACGTGTCCCGGATACACCATTCCCTTCACACAATTTGTCTTCGTTTGGTTTTCTTCGCTTGTCCACCTGCTACAACTCTGGATAGCCTGGGATACATCCTCACCGAGCGCAGGCATAACGAGATTCTGACCCTCTGTGGCCAGGTTAGCAGATGTTGCGGAGAGGCGACCGCAGAACACACTCATCAACACCGTACGACTCCATTGCGAAGCCAAACAAGTCTTTTACGAGACTTGCGTCAAACGGGGTGACGAGTCGGAGAGAGCAGTCGCCTGAGGTCTGAGGCACGTACACCGATACTGCCTCGTTGGTCGCAAGAGCAGCCAGTCGGGGTAATCTGGAGGCACGGGAGACCTTGTAGTGATACCACTCTTCATTCGTCATGACTGTTTCCACGGATGCTAGAGTCCCAAGCTGCAACTCCCTGGAAAAAGCTGAAATTGTTAGCACCAGAATGTTATTTCTTGGGGGGGCACGAGGCCTTACATTGCTTGAATTCTTCATTCTTGGATTCTTTTATGGCTTGATCAATGCGACTGTGGGTAAAGACCAGCGCGCGTAGCCGTTTCCCGATGTCCTCGGCCTGGCGGCAATGGTCAGTCCAGAGCTCAGCGCTCATCCTCCTGATTTTCTTGGTGGATAGGCATAGCCCCAAGACGATGACTGTAATCGGCTCCATGTCTTGTAATGTGATGATGCTAAGTTCGGAATCCTCAGCCACAGCGTTGAGGAGGACGGGAAGTCTGCTCAGGGCTGTTTTGCTGAAGCCTTTGAACCCGGGCTGCTCAGCGAGGAGAGCATCTTTGAGCCCTTCGGATGCCTCTGCTCGCACAATGAATGCACGGCATATGGCCATGACTTCGAGTCTTTCGGATGTGCTCAACGCTTGGCAGTCGGCCCTCCTTATCGCTTTCATGATATCCATACTCAGAGTGTCCATTTACAAGCTAGCAAGGAAGGGCAAATGATTAAGAGAAGAGCGCTCTTGAACACTGTTGTGGGGACAAGAATAACCAGCAAGAAGGCCCACCTAAAGATACTGAGAAGGTAAAGAATGGTTGCGACATAAAATGCCCCAACGAAGGAGAGGTCGAGCACGTATTATCGCATGATGCGAGACAACAATAATAGACAATCATGCCCAGACAGTGATGTCGGGTGGTGGAGTCACGCTGGATATGATAGGTAGCTGGCTTGGCGCACCTGCGGCCAGAGAGGAGCAGGAGGATAATTAAGCCGGGCGTTAAGAGACGGTGATAGGACGGTTTGACACGAGGCCTAGGCATGTAAGCCGGACAAGAGGAAAGAATTCCGATGCTGTATCTGAGAAGATGTAGTCGAAGTGCCCGGTGGTGGGGGATTCCTGAGGAGCGCAAGGGGCCTTTCACGGATGATTGGATAAGCCTGAACAGTGAGCTGAAGGGACGGGGAGGGGAGAGAGCGCGTTTTTCGGAGGGGAGGCCAATGAGTCTCAAATAAGTTTATGATATTTATCTGCATGTTCGCCTGGGGTGTGAGCACATGTTTCAAGAGGGATTAGCTGTGACCCCGGTGGAGGTGAAACCCATTAGCCTGAAACTACGGCTTCATCACCCAGTATAGCATCGTTGACTCGCAGCGTCAAGGTGTAATATACTAGAAACATGTCAAGGAACATATCACAATATTCCCGAATAACCTCCAGGAGCTCATTTTCAAGGTCCTGTCTCATGGCCTCGTCAAGACCAAGAACAAGAGATCGAGACGAGGTGGGGTGGATCAGAGGAGAGTGATGGGGCTCACGGTCTCGTACCCTACGATACACCATCGGATCTCGACAGTGCCTACCACGACAGTTCCCAAGTCCCAGATGACGGTGCTTCTGGTATCGATGCTCTGGACGAACCAGAACGAGGTCTAGTCCGACGGATGGTTTTAATGGGGCTTTCTTCGGCGGTGTCTTGGGAGTAGTAAACACGCTCGGTCGATACGCGACATTTGATTATCCTCTTCACAAGGTCCCCGACCCAGTCGAACGACGGGATGGTACTCAAGCATAGGGCGTCGCTGGCATCAAATCATCAAAGGCATATCGGGGGAGTTCAGAGCCTTCATTAACGTTAGATCAATCGATTGCACGGTTGGAGGCTAACCCTCAAGTCGATGGTGCATTGTCAATGCTTCTCAGGGCCGCCCATTCCATCTCCAACATGCCATAGGACACCACATCATACCACTTGCGGTCAAACCAATACGATTCGCGACTTCTTCCCTCCTCGACAAAACCGAGTCGTCGATACGCATGCTGCGCGCGCTCATTGTAGGACGTTGTGCTGATCTCTACGCGGTGAAACCCACCGAGGCGAAAAGCCCAGTCCAAAGCCCAGTTGATGGCTTCACTTCCATATCCTTTGTTTTGATACGGAGCCGCTAGGGAGATGCCGATAGACGTAGAACGGTGATGCGACTGCGTCGGAGGGTTGCCACCCCAACTGAGAGACAGGTAACCGATAGGAACTGGGTTCACACCCTCTAGGCTGCTTTGATTGCCGGAATCTTTGATTGAGGAGGGAGCCAGAGGTACTTGGAGATAAATTATCACACCCAAAACCGACTTTGTGAGCTGGTCGATTACCCAGTCCGCGTGCTCAGTGCTCGCCGGCCGGATGACGTGTGGGTCGCCTAGGGCTATGTTGACCGGGTCATTGTCGATTTTCGTGTGTATGAATTGTCTAACTTCTTGGCTGTTCTCCGCTGCTCGAAATATCAGGCGCTCAGAACGAAAGGCCGAGGTGAGGCTGTCGGTTATCATAGGTTGGGCCATGGCTGTAGAGGTTCCCAATGCGCCTTAATATGCTACAGCTTCTGGTGTGAGATGAGGGCCAACAATGCAGGTAGAGCGACCTGTCCCCGAAAACTGGGGTTCTTTTATAGAATGAGGATGTTGAGTTTCCCTGAGAGGATGCGGTGGGTATACGACTTCTTTAGGCATCCACGGTGCGTAAGCAAAATGAGACGACGTAGCCCAAGGCGGGGACTCACGTGATTCTCCCTACTTGCTTTCATTCTCTCATTTCACCTTTGGTTATGACGGATATCGCAACTACCACAACCCCCTGCAGATGTCTCGAATCGCTGTCAAGTCTTCACCGCAGCAGAGCGGCGCCTCACGAAGGAAACCTCCCCGCTCGACGGAAGCTGAAGAGGCTCAGTTGCACTCAGAACGGGATGCCCTGCTTTCACAGGCTATCATACGTGATTCCGATGTTCGTCATTTCATTTCGCCTGGGCTTCTCGTTCTTATTGAGCCCGTACTATTAGCTGGGTCTGTGAGACTTCGACGTCTCTTATCTGTGACTAACTAAATTACGGTATACGATCATCGTCAAGGCATTTGATTTTGCTTTCTTGTCAACCAGCTATCCATGAATAGGTTCGTCACATGGTTTATAATTCCATGTTGTGCTCTGATCCTGGGCTCTATGGCTGATCAATCTCACTACAACTTAGCTTCAGAACTCAACCATTTTAAAGATGTCTCATGGATATAACTCACAAGCATCCATATGCTCAGCAGTCTTCGTGCCACTGGTCTGTCGTACCATACGGGATCTCTCTAGACCTCCTAACATCTTTTAACACATCTCTACAATACTCATATCTACTCAAGTCCATTGGGATAGGACGAATGACTTTCCTCGCATACGGTTCATTCGCGCTGGGAGCTGGTTCATGGTACGTGACGCATCAAGCACTCAGTGATTACTAACTTTACTTTGCAGTGCAATGAGTACATCTTTCTGGCAACTCCTATGCTCCCGGCTTGTTCTCGGGCTCAGATCTTCTGGCATTACCCTTCTGTCAATGATTATCATCAATGGTTCGTAGCTATTATACCACCAAGAGATCTCAGATTAACTGGAAAACAGATATTGTCGGCCTGAGTCATATTGCAGTCTGCGAAAGCTTGGTGACTTACGTTGAAATGGCCACTAGCATGATTTTAGGCACTTTGGGAGCCTGGATGTACAGGTGCTTCGGTTGGCAGTCGTAGGTCAACAATGTTGGCAAAGCAAATAGCTAGCTAACGCACAACCGGTGTCTTCTACCCAGAGCCTTTTGCTACGATTATAGGAATGTGCATCTTATACGCCTCATTCTCTAAAATCAGCTCATATCCGGAGTACTCGAACTCATTTCTGCTGCAACAAGGAGACTCCAAGCTACCTCGTATCGATACCCAGAGTTGGGTGCTGCTTGTTCTGGCGATGACTGCTCCGCTCATCTCCCTGACGCTAGGGGACCACTTTCTCAACTGGACACATCCTGCAGAGATTTTTCTGTTAACATGTGGCCCAGTCTTTATATGTTCTTTCGTTCTTTTTGAGACAAAATCAGCTGCCGCTCCGATCATGAACATGACACCCATATTCAAACTCGAGTATTTGAGGGTCGTATTTTAAGTTTTCGCCGTGATATCAATTGTCAACTCAGTACAAGTCTTAACACCTTGAAAATGGTCACAACGCTAACTAAATCACAAGATAGTTTTTATCATACCGCCGGACATTCAATCTTGAGCCTGCGACGAACCATCCTTTGAAGACTGGGCACTGACCTGTGTTTTCCTCGGCTTCCCTGTAGGGGCTATCTTTGGAAGGTGCCTCATCAAAATTGGCAGTTTCCCTACACAACGCATCGCATTGGCGGATGCATTTCTTTTGCAGTTCTTTTGTATGCTCTTTGTGGCAAGAATTTAAGTAAAGGCACTTTATTCTTAATTAATTTCGTGTCTAGAGCCTGAGTCAGCACGGTATGCCCCTTTTCTCATTGGTTTCGGAGTGTACACTGGTATATGGCAGAGCTGCCTTTTGTATGCGACGCTCTCAAGAACCGACAAGCAACTCCTTTGACCTATGCTCAGTGTCTCCAGGGTAGCCACAATCCTTGGCGCTGTACTACCCCATCGAGACATTCAGTGGTGACTTAGGAATGGCACTGATGGTTACAATAACATGTTGTTCATTCTGTGAGCAACACCGTATAAATGAATGTGCAAAGGTGTTATTACTAATAATTTGGCAGTCTTGCCTTGCGCGATGGCAGCTGGAGTCGTTCTTCCAGCCACTGCCATGAACTTTTGGCTACCTAAAGCCCTACATAAAGGACTACCAGTCGAGAACTACTGTGATTGCCACACAGGGTCCAATGAAGAAACACAACCGGCAAACTAAGGCAAAGAGCGAAGCTGTGACGATTTTAAAGCTAAGGAACTAGCAATATACGCGACGGGAATCAGAATAGTGCTCGAGAGAGAAGCCAACGCAATTTGTCGCAGGGTAGAGAAAGCCCAGTAAAGAAAATACAGACGCGTTAACGGAACATCCCGTAGTACAGTGTGCACATGCAATCAACCATGCTTTAGCCGTTGTTCAGGGTTCCCGTACCAGCCCAAATCTGTCCATCCGGCAGCGACTCGTGTCAATGCTCATCTGCCATTCTTCAGTCCTTCATCCGTCATCTTGATTCGGACCGTGGACACGCCGTGAGTACCAGCTGAGGGAATCAGGAAACTCCTACTTCAGCTCGGGATCCTGAAGCATCATTTTGACGAGATGGCGCCTCAAAGGTAGTGGCTTGCCCTTCTCGTCGATGTCGAAGGCGTTGCGAGCGTGCATGAGACAGAGGCTGGTGATGTAGGCTATGTAGCCTGGCTTGTCAGACCACGGCATGGCATGCTTTCACGCTAAATCTTCAACCGGAGCCATGGCCTCCAGGCGCTCCTGAGTAGGGGCGGGCAGAGTCGAATTTGCTCCTCTGTTTCGGAAGCCAGTGATGGGAAGGCAAGAGTACTGAAAAACTGGCTTGTCGCCATGAGCGTTCGCGATGAGTGTAGTCCCATTTGTGTAATAATCCTGCGACCTGATGAGAGTTAGCAACGACAGAGCTTGCCCAAGCAGGATTGCCTTATGAGATGGATACCCATTTCTATGTGAGCTGTTGGAGCAAGTCTGGTTGAGTTCGTGCAAACTCGTTTAGAAATGGCACGAAAATACGATCATGGTCTCGCCACCGGTGTTGGAAACGTCCATTGAGAAGGGGGAGGATGTCGCCGACGTTGGTGTGGAAAGCCTGTAGCACACGGTTAGCTGGCTAACTCGACGATAGGGATTAATTGTAGTCACTAGGCGTCCATTGGTAAAAGCCGGTCACAGGTTCTGCTCCTCGGCTCCAGGCTCCAACTCCTCGCTCATGACACGGCCTGCAGACCTGGGTCAGACACTGAATCAGTGAAGTAGCGGCAGTTTGTCAACATTCCATGTGAATTCTCGCTTTACGTCTTGATACCCTCTCGTTGGATATGGTGTTGTAGTAATTAAGGAGCCATCTAGTCCTTACCCGGAATTTGTTCGTACGGCATCTCGCACAAGTACCAAGACCCCTTATAGATGTCGTCTGCTTTCGTTGTACATTTGGCGTAGCGCGAACAACCTGGCTAACACCAAACGCAGTTGTCATCCCAGCAATATTTCCCTCATCATCTCTTTTGACCTTCGTCCTCGGTGATGGAAATTGGCAAGGCCCTACTGAAAGCGGAAGGCTTGGGGGGCCTCGGATTCACGCACACGCTTACCTGCATGGGCAACAAAAGGCCGTGAATATGGTATTATCCTCATTATAAAAGAGCACTCTTCTGAATCCGCCCCTTGTTTGCTTCTTGTACAACCCGACCAGCTTGACCCTAAGCGCTAATGCTGGGCAAAATACATACTTCCCCCTCGTACCTCAACTTTATTCCTACAATACGCATTTCACACACCATGGAGGACACCCTCGCTATACGGCCAGCCAACAAAGCTGACTTGAACGCTATCACTTGGATCATCAAACATGGCTTCCCTGATGACCCTGGCTGCACCTACAAATTCCCCTACCGCGACGAGTCTCCCGAGGACTTTTGGAAGTGGACGAGGTTGGAGTACGAGGAATATCTCGACCAGCCCGAGAAGTTCGCTACCCTGGTCGTGACAGCACCCGTGACGTCTGATGGACAGGTCGTCCACCAGCCAATTTCCGTTGGCGTTTGGGACGTAGCGGTCGAGACCAAGTCCAAGGGTGGAGGTACGTACTCTGTCTGACATCAGGAGCTCCTCAAGAGTCGACCTCGTACGAGGCTAACTGCCGGAATTGGTAGACCGAGGCATCAACGAACGGAAGGATGCGAATCCTCAGCACATGAGAGCTTATGCTGCGGCTGCGGCACGTGGCTTTGAAGCGCACTACGCAAAGTACGGAAACGACCAACTCAATTTGTCCATGCTGGTCACACACCCAGATTTCCGCCGCCGCGGCGCCGCTACGATGCTGTGCAATTGGGGCCAAAAGAAATCCGTCGAGACCGGCCGTGTCTTGACTGTCATGGCGAGCCCCATGGCGAGCCCCATGGGAAACTCCCTCTACTTGAGCCTCGGCTGTAAGCTTGTTGGATCAGTTGTCGCCCAAGTCGACAGTGAAGAGGACAAGGTGGACATCGACATCTTGGAGAAGGAGGCCAACCTTTGTTGATTGATGCTACAATCGATAACAACAGGGTCACAGGGTCGATGCTTGGGAGTTTGCTCAAGGAACAGGGTGGTGTCTGTCTCATTGAGGTTGTCGCATTGTATCGCATTGCACTAGCTCTCTTAAAGCCTCTTATGATCAGCTCCCGAGGCCCTAAAAGCTACACCTTTTAGTCTTGTTTAATAAACATTGATACCTTTAATAACCTAACCACGTTCTTCCTAATAACCAATATCTCAATCTTGACAGACAGGTCAAGTTCGACGCAGCATACACCACCAAGGCCACTCTAATGACAATCCGATCCTAGCCACAAACCTGCACGACAATTCAAGAAATTCAGCGATCCCCCGAAGCGATTAATTTGACAGTCGCTTCCAGCGCCACCCCGCCGGCACTGAACCCTGTAACGACCCCTGACTCTGGTAGGGCTACTCCGTACGCTGCTCAACATGACCGCCCCAATCCGCCCACTTTGGCACAGGCAAAAGAATACTCATTATATGGGGAAAAGTTGAATTGTAGTAATCTATCTGAGCCAAATTTACGCGGGGCATTGTCGATATTTATCGGCCAGGAGACCGACATACTGAGGTGACAGCTAGCGACAGCCGCTGCATTGTCGTCGATATGCTTTCAACTCCTTTCAAAACGACTCGGCGATGTACATGTAACTATTTCACCATCTTAATTCTCCACTCTAGACACCAAGATTATCGTCACAACGCCCCAAGACCAGTGCATCGTTGGTGCATCCCAATGTAACGATGTCTCTCTGGAAGGATGCGGCGGAGCAAGTGTGCAGCCGTGGGCGCTTCAGCTGGCCCGTATTTTCTATATTTGGACCCTGGACAAGACTGGGCCTATGAGACGCCTGGCAATGGCACTACGACCTGGATGAAGCACGCTGCCTGATGCGATCCCACCAGTAAGCGACGAGACACATCACGCGTGCTCCATTTAAGTCAATTAGTATGCAGATTTGCAGCTATATCCGTCGACGCAGACTACCAACCAACAGCGTTTTGACGTAGATAAATACCCAGTAAACCCTCCTCGCATCTCCCAGTCGAAGATGGATGTTTCAGACCGTCCATCCCCGCAGCCATGACTTCACCACCACCGTATAATGCGCATGATTCGATACCACTACACATGCGCCAAACGCCGTTAGCATCGCGACAGAACGATTCTGAGACACCGCTGGTATCTCCGGAATGGCCGCGGCCGAGCAGCACTTCTTCCATCTCCTCTCGCACCGCCGCACCATCAGCCAATGGCCAGCAGCCGTCATCCACAAAACCAACCAGTTGGATCCGGTCTTGGAACCTAGAAGTCGTTGCGGTAATCACGAGCATGTCTGCCCTCATCGGCCTTGTCATTGTTCTTTCCGTCGAGCACGACAAACCTCTTTCGACATGGACCCTGCCGATCTCGCTGAACACCGTCATCTCGCTCTTGGCCGTCGCCATCAAAGCCCCCCTGGCCTTTGTCGTCGGCGCTGGTCTTGCCCAGGGGAAATGGGCCTGGTTCGCCAAACGCCAGGGTCCCCTATCCGCATTCGTCACCATTGAAGAGGCTGGCCGCGGCCCTTTGGGCTGCCTGACACTGCTTTGGGAGCTAAAGCTACGGTATGCTGCGAATCGTGTACTGGTTATCAACGCAAACTTATTAAGAGGCACAGGCATTGGGTATCGTTCGGCGCTGCCGTCACTCTGGGGCTGCTTGTTCTGGACCCCTTCATACAAGGCGTAATCAGTTACGAGGGCGACGACAGCACGGCAACGGACAGCACGGCGTCCATTCTTCGAGCTTCAACGTTGGACGTCGGTTATCAACAGTTTGTGGGGGCAAACACGTTCCAGTACGAAGGAACCACTTTCAGCACTTGCAACAACTTCTTCCCCGACATCAGCATTATATCCACGGCACAAATCGGCTTCTTCAACATGTCTGCCATGAAAGCTGCAGAACCACCCGGCATGACATGTCGAACAGGTAATTGCACCTGGCCCGCATACTCAACGCTGGGTATTTGCAGCTCATGCGCAGATGTTTCGTCCCACTTGAACAAGAGTACTGTCGTTGGGGACTTCCGAGAATGCGGCGATGCCGTCTCCCCCACCATTTCCAACTACACCCAGTTTGACATTCCCTACGGGCGGAACAAAACGCTATTCTACCGTCGGAGAAATGGCGAATTCAATGAAAGACAGGATTGTGCCCAGGCGCGAACGAACCTGTCGATTTCTTTCCGGCCTCAGGATACCTACTCATTTCAGCATTTGGACACTCTTTTGGCCTCGTTCATCACACTGGACGCTCAAACCGAGTACTGGGATGCAAAGAGTCTGTGGGAAGATACCAAGATGAGAGCCACTGAGTGCGCTATGTCGTACTGCATCCAGACCTATCACCCCACCATGATGAACGGCAAGATAGAGCAGCGACTGCTCTCGACATCATTTGAGCGGGCGCAAGACTCGTGGCAGTCGAGCCTTGACAACGCCAAGACGTTGAAGGCCGTGGAGGACCAGGTTGGCAAATCGCTGGCCTCGTTTTCGGGATTTGACTCTTGCGATGTAGTGCCACGAACCGACCTTCAACTCAAACTTCTGAATGGAAGTGCTAACCTACCGAACGAAGTTCAGCGTGTCTTCAATATCAGCCAGAAATCTATTCTGTCAACCATGGCAGGATTGGATACCGCCACCTCCACCACAATCAACAAAGTGCTGTCGAACTCGACAAACATCACGGCTTCATTTGAGAACTCTGCCCGCCTCTTGAGTTACCGGATGAGCGAAATCGATTCCAGTCGTGTGTCCGGTACCACCCAACAATGGGTGGTATACATCCGAGTGCGCTGGCCATTCCTCGCCGCGCCTATTGCGATGGTGCTCGGGGGCGTTATTTTTGCTACTGGGGTCATCATGGAATCCCAGAAGCTCCGCCTGGATATATTCAAGGCCGACCCTCTCAAGATGCTGGTTTGCGGTTTTGATGACGAGACGAGAGGCTATATAAAGGTCAACAAGATGAGCGAGAACGACTTGAAGCAGGCAACAATGGGGTTGGGTAAAGGAGAAGACGGGGTGGAATTAAGTTTAAAGCCTTTATAGTGGGCTAATGGTAGTCTAATCAGAGAACATGGATCATGCCAAGTGCTTTTCGCATCATGAACATCTCAAATTGATCGAGTTTAGCTTGTCGCCAATTGACCCTTGTTGAATGTGTCGAGACAACAAAGCCTTTCACCCTCTGGTCCTGCTCGACTCTTGTCATGTACATTTCCTGAACAGGCAACGGCTCCATCAGGCCCACTGCCGGAAAGATTTCCATTAGGTAGCTAACAGAATCTAAGATGTGCCACGCGGTGGAGGTTAAGCACTCGGGTGACGGCATCACTAGTCTCGTCTGCGTCACTGCCACCCCCGACGGCGGATATCAACCCAGAGTACATACCGAGGGCACCTCCTCTGCTGAGAAAACCCCGAAGGGAGTTCCAGGTAGGTCAGGACTGACTCTTGAGTGCGGACGAAGGACTCCAACCTCGGCAGTCTCTTCTCCCACTCCACTCCATGAGCGGAGACTACGGTCATCACCATGTTTGCCAACCTCAAGGTATCAGAAGAGGGTGCGATGAACCTTGTAGCTGGTCCCAAGGTCCACAAATGGACTGCCACGGGATGTCTGCCTTGTGAGTTGCACCCCCTTGCAAGCCGAGCCAAGAAGAAGAAGTGGGACGAAGAAAAACCGTTATGCAGGCGCTAATTGAAGTGGTCCGCCGGGCAACGTCAATGGCCGGCCGAAAAGCTCGTCTAACGACAACATGACATTCTTTCGATGCTGTGACGCTCAAGCTAGACCTGACATTTTTTTGGGTGGAACTTGTATCATTTGATGATGGAACTGTCCGCCTAGTTGCTGTCGTGATAGCCAACACCATCCACAAAGCTGATACGCTCGCTGTCGATGGCAAGATCGACCCCAGCCACGGCGTCGGGGATGGCGTGGGCCCAGTATAGATAAGGAACTAGGGTTTCGTCGCTACCAGGCTGCTTCAACGCGCAGGGCAGAACCCGTGAAACGATGCAGGAAAAAGAGCGGTGCCTGGGGGGCCAAAGGAACTGTGGTCGGGTTGCCGAACACGAACACTAACAGGCAGGGTGTACGCCAGAGAACGAGAGTGGCCGGTTGACCAGATACTAGCAAGTTCAATTGTAGTCTTTTGCGAGCGTGAAGGCGACGCGTGGGATGGGCGGGCCGCAGTGGACGTTTCATGACTGTACAAGATGCTTGGATAGTTGACTGGGTACAAGGAAAGGGAAACGGCAGAGAGCATGATTGAATTCTGACGTCTTGAGCGTCATCTGCCCTAGAGACAACCTTCTTTCACTTGCTTCATATTAAAACACAGCATAAAGAGAACGCCTGAATGTATTATCCTCCATTCATCTCCCAGACCTGAACCCAATCTCGCCTCGCTTCGAAGGAACCAACGCCAAAACAAAACAAATCCATGCGCCTTGACATCGGGGTATCATTCCGTTTGCTTCCCATTCCTTCCGATTCATCACATTCGCCTTAGTTGTCGTCGTCGTCGTCGTCGTCGCCATCCAGGTTCAGGGTCAACGTCGACTTCTCGAAGCGCATCGTCATTTCCCTCGTCTCATCCTCCAAAAACCCCTCGAGTTCCACGTCGTCTTCGTCGATCTTGTGCCCCAGATCCTGGGTGAAGTCATCTCTCCGTCGCTGAAGAATCTCCTCCACATCCTCCACTATTCCTGCGCCTCTTCTAAGGCACAGCTCTGACGTCTTCTGGGGCAGGTTCTGGACCATGTCAGTACTGCAGCACGAGGACCAATGGGCTTGCGAGCAACGAAGCAGCAATCTCACTCACCTTTTTCGTCAAGAGGCGGCAGTGGATCACCTGCGTCATTGAGAGATGGGTTTCGGAGGTTGTTCAGTTGCTTCGCGAGAGAGAGTTGGGGCCCTGCTGGAGAAAAGCAAGACGTTAGAGACTGGGCATAACAAGAGACGCACTTACAGAACACGCGCTACATCCCAAGAGGCGAAGCGAAACGATCTCGGCGGGAGAAGACGCAAGAGGATACAGAACCCGCGCACCAGCGTGTCAAGTGGTACCAGAGAAGCCGATCCCTAGCCACCAGGCAACTGCTGAAGAGCGAGTCCCTTTTCACCCCCGGATCGAGGGCCCGTTACGTAGCTTGGTAGTGAACGGCTCGGCCAAGGGCTGATCTGGAACTGAGCGCTGCGGTGTGCAATGCAGCGCCCATTACCATTTAGTACCAGAAAAGCCGATCCCTAGCCACCAGGCAACTGCTCAAGGGCGAGTCCCTTTTCACCCCCGTAACGTTGCTCGATCCGTAGCTTGGTAGTGAACGGCTCGGCCAAGGGCCAAACTGGAACTGAGCGCTGCGGTGTGCAATGCAGCGCTCATTACCACTGAGCGGTGCGCCGACAGCCCTCCGCCAGAAGCGGACACTTAGCACTGACCCTCTTGCGGCTCCCATGGTGTCGTGTAGGTTGTAAAAGGGGAAGATCAAGTCGCATTCTTCGAAAGCCGATGGAAATGTGAGATGTGAGATGTGGTGGTGATGGTGATGGTGTGGGGGAGAAGGAAAAAAACGGTATTATGTGATTGGAGCGAAGAAACACGCCAAGGCAACAGCCCGCACGCACCCACACGAGCTAGGCCGCACTGCTCTAATGATGTGCCTTACGTAATTGAGTGCTACGTCATGTCCCACTGCCGCATCCCACCATTGCTTATCGATAGCGCGAATGTCCAGCACCTCAGAATTAATTCTACGAACGAACGTTGCAAAAAAGCCAGTGAAATCCTTGTGAGTACTGAGTGTTTACTAAAGTAAGAATAACAGCTCTTACAGTAGTTATGTTCGGCAAAAGGGAAGGGAAGGTAGGTAGGTACCTTGACAATTAGCAGACGCCTCCGGCTTGTTGCAACGTCTTATCGCCTTATCTCACAGCACCCTTAAGGCCTTCGCGCCACAACTCAGCCGCATTCCAGCCACATCTCAACCCACGCGTCCAATTCTCCTACTGGTCCGTTATTCAGGGGGTCCAAAGGCGATATGGGTGCGAGAAGTTCAAAGTATCATTCAGAGGCATAACAGAAAGCAGCGTCCAAGGTAGGAAGGAATACATGGTATGGAAATCGGACAGAAGAGACGGCGGAAACATGGCGTCGACTGTGGGCTGATTCTCGAGACAATGAAACCAGGTTGTCGCTCTGACAGATCCGGGGATGGGTATTCAGATGATGGGGATGGGGATGAGTACTCGGTGGTCTCCGCGGAGCCACTTGGGGAGCTCACGGCCTCTCTCAGGCGCTTCGGGTTGACGGCGTTCTCATGAACTCAGCCTAGCGCCAACGCAACGACAGGACAATGACAGATGATGCAATAATAAGACACGCAATGACTGGATGCACCATGTAAGGAAGGGAGATGACAGACTTGTGGCGTGGTCGCTAGAAAGTCGGGTTTGTGGGGAGGAGATCAGCCCATGATCTAATCCATCCATCCATCCCGTCCTCTTGAGAGCCCAAGCCTTCAAGCCCTACAAGAGCCGCACGCATGCGTGGACGTTGAAAAATCCGGTGCAACCGCCTGCGATTGGGCCAGGGGTCGGTCGGCATTTCAGAGCGCCACTTCATGCCTATTTTAGCGCAAGTAGGGGGCATCGCCCAATGGTAACCAGGCCTAGATTGAGTTGCGATCTATCGATGCATGCGTGCATTGGCGTCGATCCGGAATGGGATCCCCTGCAGGGCAGCCCCTGTCCCGCATGGAGACACTGTGTCAGAGCTTAAGCAACAACTTTTGCTACGTGCACTAATAAGTAGTATATCAATACAGATAGTAGATTAATTAATTATAATCACAACCTACCCTAACAAAGTCTTTAAAATACAGTCTATATTCTAATACTCTCGTTAACCCTCATACTATACCCAGTTCTACCCCTAATTAACCCTAACCATCACTAACCCATATTCCTAACCTGTGTATTGAAGTATTTCTTATAGTTGGGCGCTCAATCGGGTGCTCCGCAAAGATTGCCCAGCTGCGATCTTCAAATATCATCCTGCATAGTCTGTGTGGCTGTTCTTTCTGGTGCTGCTGATACACCCGAACTCCTGCCTGGCCATGAGCGCTGGGGTGACTCATACCTGAGAACTGCACTGTGGGTTGAGGCACAGGCTCAGATGGATGTGCCACAGAACACGAGAGAATAGAAGACTCGGTAAAGATCACCCCTTACCCCTTACCCCCTAGCCCTTACCTCTCACCCCTTATCTCCTATAACATACAGTTCACTCATACCGAACTCTTAACGAGTTCGCCTCATAGGGAGAGACATCTGGTCCCTCAGCGTACTTGGACAGGTCAGAACACGGGGCAATCGAAGTTGATGTAACCGAAATATCTCTGCAAAACTTGGTCATCCCTCTGCTAGCCCTAGCCATCCACATCCACCCCCGACAACCCAATCGCGGCGGTGGCATCCTCTCGGCCTCAACGACTCCTGCTTGGTGACAGACACAGCGGACGTTGTGCGAGTTATCGAGTGGCCAGGTCCTCAAGGGAAACCTTGTTCAGATTCATCTCGGCATTTTTGTGCGTGTCCTGTGCACTTTAACTGTCTTTGCTGGAACAGGGAGAGAATGTGGGCACATCTCTCCGGGATTAAAAACGTGGCGTTTGTGACCCCGGTCCTAGTACAGACGCTAGTGCAGGTACGAGGTGCGCCAATATAAGCATTTTTAATCCCCGAGAGTCGTACGGATACACTAAGGTAACGTCGATCAATCTTCAAGACGGTGGTAGCTCAGCGCACGCCAATGGTCTCTGTAACACGTGCCGTGTTAGGTCCTTACCTCCGCGAGTTTAGTCGATTTCCAAGAGGAATTTGGCGGCTAGAATTACTCGTTCCTACCTTTGCCTTCATCTATTTGCTTACATGCAGTGCAGTCATTTCCCACTGTCCTCACTGTTGCTGCACAGAACAAGATTTTCTGGAAATACAAGATGGCCGTGGATAGGGTACCACTACCCCTTGCACAGCTCGCCGTTGGACTCCCGAACCGCTGTAACGTGACGGATGACAGATCGCCGCATTATTGGGCTCACGTAGGACCGTCCAGGGAGACAAGCAAAATGTATCAGGGCTACGATCATCCATGTCAGAGCAAAAAGGAAAAGAAAAGAACCATAGAATTAAGTAGCCACAATGATAGGCGCTATGGACTCTAAAAACCGGTAATGCAAGAAAAGACCAAGATCCAACCGGCCTCATTAACACCAAAACAATTGACAAAATACAGGCCCACAGGCAGTCGAAGACCTCGTGGCGAGTCAGTGTTGACCGCGCGGGAAACAGCTCGGCGCTGTCGTCCTCGAGCAAGTCTGGCGAGTCCCGCAGGTAGCCTCCGGCCATGTTCGGGTCCACGTCCTCAAGCGGCATCGTGGTGTTCCCTTGGGACCGGTTGTGAAGGTTCGGATCTGCCGAGAAGGGCTCCGACCTCCTCTGACGTACGCTGCGCGTCGAACGCCTGCGTTGTCTCGTCGCCAACAGGACCCTGTGCGTCGAACGCCTGCGTTGTCTCGTCGCCAACAGAACCCTGCGTTGGGTTCTTGGCAACGGCGGAGGAAGCTCCGTGATGGTCTTCACTGTTGCCATCCTCCCTTGGCAGTGACTCCAGGAGGCTACTGAGGCCCATTGTATCCTTTGCACCTGTTTCGGACGACGGTACGGCCGCCTGCTGAGCCTCGGCGATACGATGCTCGGAATCTTGCCGGGCAGTCGCCTCGTCTAAACGGATACGCTTCCTGGGATTCGATGCGGCGGCCGCCTCATCTGTCCCGGCATCCGGACTCCCTAGGACACGCTTTCCGAGAACATTTCCCATGTTGGTGAGTGGCTCCTCGATCACGGCACCACGATCCTCTAGGTCGGGGTCTCCGGGATTGGGATCGAGAGTCCAGATCGGTTTCAGATCATCAGCGACTCCAGATCTGAGCACACGGCTCACAAAGCCCTCACAGACCTTGGACGAGGACCGAGATTTCGGCGACATGACCAGCATTTTCTCCAATGTACACAACATTGGATTGCAAGGCCAGTTCTCATTATCGTTCTCGCGTTTCGTCGTGATCTTTTTGCACCAAACCAAACCACCACCCCCGGAGTGCCCAAGGTCACGCGTCATCTCGTAGCCCACCACGCCAAGGGCCCAGACATCTACAGCCTGGTTGTATGAGGTAAGGCCGATCTCAGGTGCCATGTACCTAGGCGTTCCACAGTTGGAATTCATTCGGAAAGCCTGTTGTGAAAGGCCAAAATCCGCGAGCTTCACACAGATGCTGTCATTGTCTTGGTGATGAACAAGGATGTTTCCCGGCTTGATATCCCGATGAACAATCGGGGTTGCGGAGGTATGAAGGTACGACAGTGCCCCCAAACATTGGTGTAGGGCCGTAATGGCCTTCTTGGGGTTCGTTCGGACGGCGTGGAGGTGATCGTGCAACGACCCGTGTGGCATGTATTCGAGCCTCAGCTCTGGCACTGTCGTGAAATCCGACTCCAAGAATTTCACGATATGAGGCTATAATATTATTAGCATGTGCTTGAATACAAGGCAGGCGAAATACGAACATGGTCAAGGTTCCTCATCGATTTGCATTCCTTCACCCAGGCTGCGACATCATAGGTGTTCCCGGTAGGCCTCTTCACAGCGACTTCACGCCCGTTGCTGACGTTCGAACGAAGGATCACAGTGCCAAAACCACCTTTGCCTAGGTCGCTTTCTAGGTATATCGGCTCGGTGTTCTATTCATCAGCTCCTGAGTCTAGGAGAACGGATCGTGGGTCTCGGCGTAATTTGTCAACCATGTCAATGTACGCTCGAGAGTCAACATTGGGGTGAGCCGCTTCGATCTGGAAGCAAAGATTGCTGCTCAATTTGATGACGATGGGCTTGTTCTTCATGGTCATCTCGTGACCTCCGATTATCCACGTGAAATTTCTTCTAACCCCAGACCCGTGGCCGCCGTAGGTGACCTGGGTCCCTTGCGGAGAACCCAAGTCCTTGACGACCAGGCGCCTCTCTTTGTCGAACGACACCGCGAAGTGAAGGGAGCTGGCGTAGTTGTCGGGAATTTTCACTGCACAGTCGTTGCCGGATCCGAAGGCAAATCCGTGCACGTTCGATAGATGATTGGAGAATCTCAGCTCGAGTCTTGGAGGGTTGGTGCCGGGCACGTATAGCCGGCTTGTTCTTATCGCTGCCGAGGCGATCTCATCGCAAGGATAGACATGAGCAACAAGGTCAACGTCTTTCATGTTGCATCGAAAGGTGTGTTATCGAGGAAAGGTTGTGTGTAGAGTGTTCGGTCAGAGAACGTTATGTTCAAGAACGTCGCGTCGGAGAAGGTTGTGTTAGTGAAGGTTGTGTGGAGAGTGTTCGGTCTGGAGATGGGGGTTTTGGTTCCCGCCATGTGTAACGTCGCTGTCACCAACAAGCAAACAACAACCAGTGAATGACACACCCACCAGGCTGCCGTCATGTCAAAGCGCATGTTGGTAGCCGCAGCCACGCAAGTCTGGAAAGGTTAGTTGGGTTGTCCTGATGACTCAGCTAAAGCCTTTGTGTCACTATATGAGCCACACTCCCAGCAAACAAAGGCCAGCGAAAATCTTGACTTTCAGACATCGTCCCGCATCGTCCATTTTCCCCTGCGCCGACGGACAGAACCATGTCTTCTCCGAAAGCGACGGATGAAAGTCTGACCAAGATTGACATTCTTGCCTTTGGCTGGAAAGAGCTTGTCCAGCTGCAGGATCTATACTCCCTTCCCGATGGCACTCTCCAGCTTCCCTTTGACTGGTGGAATGCGATGTCAAAGAAGGAGCAATCCCGTCTCGCAAGACAAATAAAGTAGGTCACCATTCCTAGCTGACTTAGTGCATACCATTGATGTTGTTCGCTAACGGTGATATAGGTCCATCATTTACCGAGAAAAGACGCACGACCTGGACTTGGAACGCGAAACGATCTGCTACAACGACCTTGTGCTCGACGGTGGCCGCCCGCTGTTTCCTATCGAGGAGCTTGAGGCTGTGTCAAGAGACCCCAAGCCACGTCTCAAGATGCTAAAATCTTGGATACTTCGCTTGGACACCAATGAGAAATGGAAAGTGTTCACGCGACAATTCAGATGGTGGCAGGATTTCCGCAAGTGGCAGACAGACAACCGGAGCCTCGAGGATAGCCGCGGCGTCAATGCTGAGGGGGAGGAAGACGAGATATGGCCGCGCCATCAAAAAGGGCGAGAGGAACGCGGGCTTTGGTGCAGAGAAAAAGACTGCAATGGGTTCGCCGACTACGCCAAGGCTGTACACCGCCGCCTAGCCCAACACAACTTCACCCAGCCCTTCAAACTCGACGAAGACATCAGAAAACAAGACAGGTTAACAACATGGGTCGAGTATCTCAACTACGAGTACTGGTGGTTTGACCGTCACATTGAATCCTTCAAGCGCTCAAAGTGCGATCGCGAAGAAGCCTGGCAGGAGCTTGTGGACGGGAAGTTATTGAGCGGTCACGAGACACGTGAATATCTGAACAGGCATGTGTTCAGTGATGGGTTCTGTAACCCTGATTTTTGGAAGGATATCGTTGCTCAGGCTATCCGAACCGTTGAGGTGGCCAGGGCGGCGGTCCGCGAGGAGATGGTAATCGGAACCCCGAAGTCGGAGGCGGTCCGCGAGGAGACGGTACTCGAAACCCCGGAGTCAGAGGCGGTAATGAAGGCCACCATGGCCATTAAACGGGCGAGTTCGACATTTGAACCGGAGTATTTGCTTTCCCTACCATCTCGACTCCAGTCGTTACAACAGGCTACGGCGAATTTGGGAAGCTCAGAAGCCGAGTGGGAATGCGAAAGAAACCGAGTCGGTCTCTTCGACAAGTTTGCCGATGCGAGGGGTGCTATGAAAAAAGCCAGGAAGGCTGCCAAGCGCCAGAAAACCGTGGTGCACTGGGTTAGGGACCAGGTTCATTTGATCGAGGCTGAGATGCTACACGCCGAGGCGAACCAGGCCGAATCCACGACTGCGAAAACACCAATCGCGAACAACGACGAGCTTTCAGGAGAGGAAGTGGATAGCGACCGGTGGAGCTGGTCGTGGAAAAGCGACACCCCAGTCTCAGACGACGAGAAGCAACCAAGCGTGGATCATGCCGACTCGAGCCAGGCCGATTCCACAACTACGATAAGGCCTGTTAACGAAGAGCTTCCGGGAGGGGAGGTGGATACCGACCAGTGGAGCTGGTCGTGGAAACGCGACACCCCAGTCTCAGACGACGAGAAGCAACCAAGCGCGGATCATGCCGATTCGAGCCAGGCCGATTCCACAACTACGAAAAGACCTGTCGGGGAGGACGACGAAGAGCTTCCGGGAGAACCAAGTGCCAAGCGTCAGAAGGTGGATCACATCGAGTTGAGCACGCATTCGAGCACCAGCCCGGTCGCCGTGACCGAAAACAGAGAGGCAGGTCCAGAGCCTCGCGTGGTAGAGGACCCGGAGTCTCCTGTTGTAGAGGACCCAGAGCCGGAGCCTCATGTCGACAAGGACCCGGAGTCTCCCGTTGTCGAGGACCTCGAGTCTCCTGTTGCTGATGCCCCTGAGCCGGCGCCTCATGTCGTCGAAGACTCAGAGTCTCCTCTTACCGACCCCCCAGTGTCTCCTCTTACCAATCCCCTGGAGCTGGAGCCTCGCGTTGTGGGTGAAGACCTCGATGATACCCAGGACAAAGACCAGGGTCCCCAGGCCACGCAATCTGCAGTCATGCATGCCTCCCGGTCCGTGGATGCCACTGGGGAAGGACCCATATCATCTCGTCTGAGAAAGCGAGATTTGGCGAAGGTCCAAAGCTCCTCCGGGTCCGTAGATGCGCCTCAACCGTCTAATCCCAAGCCGAAGCCCAAGTCGAAGCCCAAGCCGAAGCCCAAGGGGAAGGCTAAGGGGAAGAAATGAAAGTGTGGCTAACGAACAGTGTGTTTGAAACTTCAAGTTTTGCTTTATTTATTGTTTCAGTTTTCGAATTTTGCTTGGTTTGTCATTGGTTTGAACTTTTGAACGGTCGTCCTGGAGATGGGGAAGCCGAAGCTCAGTGAGGGACGCCCGGGGTTATCAGACCCGTGGGTGCAGACTGGTCAGTGGCATGGTGATTTCTTGCTTGGTCCAATTATGTATTTACGCTGAGTAGATTGCGAGTTTGTCAATTAAGTTGTGTACGCGTTAGTCTCGTGTTGTCATCGTGCTCCTCATTCAACACAGTTGTCCATGAATACTGAGTGACTGCTCATTTATCTAAGTTACGAGTAACGTAACAGTTGTCATGCGAACATGGCGCCGATGAGGCCAAGACCGGTCCGGGGGTCGAATCGAGGACGGAGCTGCTCAATTAGAACTACACAACTACATAATACCTGCTGGTCACGGCAGAGGTTTCGCTCCTTGTAGGAATCATCTCCCATCTCTCCATCAGGCCGATCGAGATGGACAGTCGGGCGTGGGTCGTTTACCAGCCCCTTTCTTTGCCAAGCTGTCGCGCTTCCATGTTATGAAAAATGCCCTGAGCCTTAAAGCCAATGAGTACACTCAAAGGCTGCATGAACGATACGGAGACTTCGTTCGAGTTGATAAGCATGCTTGGCTTGTGGCATGGGTGGATCTGGTCGCCTTCTGAACGGCTCGACTCTGGGGGACCATGGCATATCTCAGCTCGGGCGCCCACACTGCGAGTTGTTTGCAGCATGCTGATCGGGTTATTAAATTTGGAAGCGGTACGGGAAATGTTACCGTCTCAGAGCTGTCAATACACTAGCTAGGATCCTAGCTTGGAGAGGATGGCTATCGCAGTTCACCCCTTCGTCTCATCTGATAGATTGCCATGTCCCTGCTCACCTCATCTGGAAACTTTTATACACAAGAGGCATGGGCCATTAGATGATCCCAAGATCGGCCATCGTAATGTTGTGAAAATTAGCAGGCAATGCCCAGAGCTGCCGATTACCCCTGAATACCGCATGGGAGAGCTACGAGCTGTCACGTCATTATCCCAGGCCATCGACGCCGTATCAAGACACCGAGACCGCATCGTCTTCATCGACGACGGCTACACTAGACATTTCCGACGTGTCCAAGCCCCGCGCAATTTCGGCATAGCCGTCGATATCGTCGAAAGCGAGTCCGACCTAGCACCTGTCTGCATAGTTTTGGCAGCGGACCATGTCGATGCATCTCCGCAACTGTCTTCCACTCCTCCCGCTCTGGAGGAGGATGGGGAGCATGGAACTACATAATTCGGACAGACGGTTGACTCAATTTAACTGTTAATAGTAGTATCTCAAATAATAATGCTTAAATTTAGGTTAGGGATTAGATTTAGGTTCGAGATTAGATTTAGGTTCGAGATTTGATTTAGGTTCGAGATTTAGATTTAAGTTCGAGATTAGACTTAGGTAAAGAATTATTTTAGCCTTAGGAATATAATAGTAAAATAATATTAGCTAAGAATAATTATTATAGGCTAAGAATAGGAAATTTGCATTGTTATTAGGGCTAGAAAGTGAATAAAATAACTATAAGTCCTAGCTGAGTCTGGCGATTTCTGGAACTTTTCATGCATTTATGTTAGGAATCATTCTGCAAGTCGTCTATAGCGCCAGATCCTTACTACTTGCGTCGCTGTCTGAAGAGAAGTGCGAAGAATTTGCGAGTTGCGTTAAAAGAGCCACCTACGACTTACCAGTCAAAGGAATGGAGCGCCATCGGGACCAAGGAACTGCCAGATATACTCCAGATATGTCGCTCCCTCTCCATTTACTAGGACTCAAATAGTTTCATCGTGAGGCCGCAACTATAATTGATGTCTGTAAAAGTGCCATCGTCACGTTGTGTGTGTGCCGAGACCACTGGAAGGCTCGTTTATTTCGAGTGCTGAAACCCCTCTATGCTCCACGTTACCTACCCGGCAACCGTCATTAGTGGGATGAGAGATGTGCTAAATGCAGCGCCGCAGCTCTGTCTAATCGCCGCGGGCGAGTCTTATAAGAAAAGTGGCATTCCTGGGAATTCTACATTGTATATAATGAACTAACTGACTATCCAGGGGTGCGGCAGCAGGGTGCGTGTAGCGAAGCCGCCCTCGAAGGTCTTTCACGCCTTCAAAGACAGGCGAGAACCCATTCATACGAATCGGGCAAGAGGTGTCTCGAAAGGAATCAGGATGGAAGATTGGGCTGTTGAGCTTCTCCGGAGCCAAGACAAAAAAAAGACCCGGATGACCACAATTGCTGGGCCTGGCCCTGCGTCAGACCAAAGGCGCTCTACACCAGTTTCATAAACTGATGATCCAACAGTACCTTCATAGTCGTCGTAGACCACGATCTTTAGGCGCCGTCAACACGTATTAGGCTCCAAATCAGTCGCAGTTTGCAGCAGCAACAGGGCTCAACTCATTCGAACTGTCGTAAACACGACCTCTCTCGCCAGACCGATCGATTAGCCAGTGTAGGATCAACCCCACAGGAGAGCCATCTCGTGAGGTCATTTTGACGGAGCAAGTCTAAACCTCAAACGTCTGTGCCCCATCCGCCCTTAATTTAACATGTGGGATCCGTTCCCGATGCTACTACAAGCGGTCTTCGTACTTGCCGAATAGGGCCTCACGTTGTAATAAACAGGCAGCATGTCGCCCGATCCTCTGTTAACTTTGCCCTTTCGATCTGCTTGGCAGTATGGTTAAGTTTGGCTCAATCATGCCATCGTCTTGGCAAGATCTTGGCGTCGTATTCATCTCGTATGCCAGCCAGCGGCCCGACATGGTGAAACACTCCCTAAGCGAGTGCAGCGGTTTTTCGCTCTTGGTCCCATTTTTACGGCATGACCGGCTTTTAAAGTTCTTGCCAAGGGCCCCTGTGGTTTCATTCTCCCGAGTTGCTTTATCTGATCCAGATCAACCCCCTTAAAATAGGTCTGGGTCTTTGCAGTGCCTGTCTACTTGCGGGTATAAAGAGCCGAGCGAGTACAGGAGTCAAGGTGCCTTCTCTGCTGTTCAAACCCATCTTCTTGTCTTGTCGCCATGGCATTCCACTCTTTCTTTTACAGAGCGCTGCTAGTCAGCCCGCTCTTTTCCCAGTTAATCAACTCAACCCCTATCGCCCGTCTGCAACCCCGCCAGACGACGACCGTGGAGCCTTCGTTCGCCGATGTCGTGCCGGTTATTGTCGACCATGGCCCGATGGACGATGCTCAGATCGATGACTTGGTCCAGTCCCTGCTGAACGACGGCCCAGTCCCCACTGAAACTCCAACCCTTGCCCGGCGCCAGGGCGACGCTTTAGCGGTTACCACGGCGAGCGTCGGGGCTTTCCAGGCCGCCGATATTGGCGATCCTCTGAACGCGTGTGAGCCAGAAGAAGTCACAACTGTGACCATAGAGGGCCCCGTTCAGACCCTCCAGTTCTTCACCGGCACGAGCAACATTCGATCTTTTGATGTTACTAGCCTCAACGGGAACACTTCCAACGTTGTCAGCGCCGTAAGAGGGTTACCTTTCAAAGACTCCCCGCCCCTTGCTGACAGACATGAAAGGGGGAGAAAGGCGACGATGCTGGCGCATTCATCTTTCGCCAAAACGAACGCATCACCGAGTTTTCAGTCTTCGCAACTAGCCGCCAATTCACAGGCTTCAGCCTCATCACGGATGCGGACCGCACCTACTCTGTCATGACAGGTGCAGCAGAAAGCTCAACCTCCGTCAAGGTCCCCGTCGGATCTGGTATCATCGGGAGGATCCGTTATGTATCCTGCCAAACCGGGGTCATCAGCATGATGGGATTCGACTTTCTCGACGAGCTGGACTCAATTGCCATTGCCCAAATTTCCTACTCGGGCTTCACAGATAACATTCTCCCGTCGGGCCCAGGGCAAACCACCAGTGTTGGATCCCAGTCCATCGATAACCGCAACTCGACTGTTGAGCAGAGCACCAACATCCAGACTACCGCCGCGATAACAAGGTCGTATTCTCTCACCACGACACTGGGGTGGACAATCGGTGCGAGCGTTACCATCAGCGGCGAAGCAGGCATACCATTCTTGACCAAAAGCTCAGTCAGCACAACAGGCAACTGGGACATTCAGGGCAGCGCGGTAAGTTTTCACCCCCAAAGACAAAAAGGTTCAGCGTACTCTTCCTTCGAAATCGTGGTTCTAATCGAAGTGTACAGGCCGATCAAGAAATGGAGGGCGAGACCATTACCAACTCGGGAACGGTGAATCTGAAGTGTCCAGCCAGGAAGTTTTGCATTGGGACCTCCTTCTTTACTATTTTCAAACTGGATGTCGACGTGGAAGCTACATTCCAGGCTATGACTAAGAGCGGAGAATCCTTCAACTGGGTGCAAAAGGGCCGCTATAAAGGTGCCGACTCGGCCGGCCTGGAGCTTAAGCTTCATGAAGTTGATACTCCCCCAGAGTAGGCGACGCGCTTTTTATTAATGGTCCAAGGAGGCCCAGCATTAGTATAAAGACCCCGTGGCCTTGTTATAATAGTCTCCTTTCTGGAGGGAACCTTTCCTACAGTAGCCAAAGAGAAGGATTTATTGACGTGTGTACATGACACCTTGGCAGCGACTATGCCATCCACTGCCTCGTTCCGAGGGAGAAACTTGTAGTATTATGACAACCCGGAGTGGCTAATAATGATACGATAACTTGAAGTCGCGGCGTGATATGCCGATGCGCAACTGGGCAGTCTAGAGCGCACCCCGGACAACCAGGAATCCAGGAGGAAATGCAGTCGAGCTTGGACTGTAGCTCTATAGGCCAAGGCATCGGCGGGTTTGGGTCGGCTCAGGATGGCGATCCTTCTGGGTACAGACATGGATGGTGACGATGGGTATGTCTCGCATGGACGCACGAGGCTTGTGCTCCGGAGCCACACAACACGACTGACGTTCAAGACAGGCATCGTCAGGGTCGCTTCTCCTCGAGGGTCGCGGGAAGACGAGCGGGGTCCAAGGTTATGAGCGAGTATAGGATGGAAGGTCAAGGATCAATACACGCCACCCCGTCATCCCACCAGTCTAGCAGCTATCTCGCAAGGCTAATCCGTCTGACCTCTACCGTGTGCATCCAGCCCCTGACATGAACCCCACAATCGCCTCAATCGACTTCTGGAGCAGCGCCCCTTGCCCAATCCCCGTCCTCAGACGAGGGCGAACTTGAAAGTCTGGGTGCTAAACCTCAAGCAACAAGGTGTACCTCGACTTGGACGCTGAGATTGGCTACGTTGCCGGCACCCGGACGCCCTGGCTGATGTTACCGACGGACGTAGTGTGGAAACCCGCTGTCTGTTGGCATCATTCGCCGCCGGACCAGAGCCTTCATCAACACCCTCGGTGGTGCAGTTGTAGCGACCTTGGGCTGGGTATGCGAGCTTCGAAGTATCCGACATTTTGCAATGCTGGAAATAGTATCTCGCAGACTAACCCACCTCCCACGGTCGAGTCCAATCGCAGGCAGATGGAGGCTTATGCATCGGCGCACGGGAGTTCTGTTTATGGGGGCTTGTTTATGCGTTGGTGCATGTCTATTTCATCTACCGGGGCGACGCTTACACATGGCTGCACCGCAGAACGAACGATGGAACTTTTCTCACGGGTCCGCGCGACTTGCTTCGCAACACAACACCCGTCCCTGCCGTGGACGCTGGGGATCTTAATCGGACACAAATACTGTATGCAGAGGAACTTACAGGGGACGAGGCAGGGGCGCGTAGCCGCGGAAACCCTTTCTGCTATTCCAGTGGCCACACCAGCTGTAATGTGTTGGCTACAGTGGGGTCACAGCGGGCACATCGATTACAGCGCGCTGGCTACAGCGGTCACAGCGCCTACAACGGCGGTGGCCACAGCGCATTTGCGCGGCCGGACCAATTGCCCCTGGGCTCTTTGAGATGAGGTAAAATGGGTCCAAGTCCAGGAACAGTTGCCTTCCTCCAGACCCGAACTCGTATCCGTCGGCGACCCGTCCTCCGCTTGCTGGAGGATCACCAGTAGCACCGCCAGCAACACCAGCAAGTTGCAGGCGAACGGCTCTGGCTCTCATGTGTGTGCAATGCGTGCAATGTTCTCTGCTGGCTATGCTAATTTGAGCGTCAAGGATGGGGAGGTAGAGAATGCGGGGTAGACAGGTCACGGTGGGGAGATCGTGGTGGAGAGATAAGATCGTGGAGAGACCGTGGTGGAGAGTCATGGTGGAGAGACCGTGGTGGACCGTGGTGGAGAAGAGACCGTGGTGGGGAGATCATGGTGGAGATGCCGTGGTGGAGATGTCGTGTCTTGTCTCAATGCCAATCCGATGTCGTTGCAATAAAGTAAGACTTCTAACAGATTCCAAAGACTAATCCAAACTAACAAACAAAGCGCCTGAAATGACTGTAACTGTATCCATATCATACTGCCCTCAACTCCCATCGTCCAACTCCTCAAGCCAAGTGACCCTCACAAGACGGTATCAATGCACTTGCATTGCCCACTTCCTCCATTCAGTTTCTAGAAAAGCTCGCTTTGCGCTTTTTCTAGAGAGGCCTGCGAGTAGATGCGCGCAAAAAGTACCTCTTGCCTGTATGGCTACCGCCAACCGGGACGGGGGTGCCCGGGGGCGTCTCGCCGTCATCCTCTTCCTCGTCGGTGCTGCTCACCGCAGGGGCGACGGCGATGGGAGGGATACCGCCGGCGATGGGAGGGATACCGCCGGCGATGGGAGGGAGACCGCCGCCGTGTCGCTCCCAGTGGCTCTTGAGCTGCTCCATCAGGGCGCATGACTGTTTCTTCGCGTGGTCCTGGGCATTGTGAAGCCCACGCCTGCCCTTGTTGAAACTGTCGTGGGACTCCAAGAGGTTCGTCTCCGCGTAGAGATACTGATGGTATTCGATCTTCTTGTCCTTCAATTCGACGGCGTAGTGGGCATAATTCTTTAAAAACTTGCCATCGCTGGTGAAGGTCGTGATCTCGGCGTGGCCTGGAGGGTCACTTTGGCCGAGGTAGGTCAGGGCCTCGTTCCTCGCATAGACAAGAGCCGCTCCATCGTATGCACTTTGGATTGTTGCCTCTTCTACGTCTTTGCCAGGTCCTTTCCATTCCCCGGCGATGTGCGAAAGAGCCACCGAGTTCAGTGCATGCCTGTACACAACGGCTCCGCTGATGTGTTCTCCGATCCGGAAGGGTTTGAATTGATCCATCAGGAGCCCCTCAAGGAAGTCGGGCTGTGGGGGAGACAGGCCGTTGTTGAAGCCGATGTCTTTCGGAAATCCAGCGAAGGATAGGTCAAAGACTCGATGATAGCCCTCGACTGTATACTTCTTGAGCAGAACTTGGCCGGACTCGAAGACTATGGTCGCTTCGTTCGGGGCACGCCGAACTTTGCTAACGAAGTCCTTGTATCCTTTCCTGGTGATCGGGGCGCATACGGCAGATCGGGTATGCCGCTCGAGGATCTGCTTCAAGTTCGTGGGAGGCTTGGACTGGTAGTATTTGAGGATGCCGTTATTTTCGGCAATGTACGCGAAGCCAGGCGAGGTCGTTGAAACGGTAGACGCCGATGACCCAGGCCCGCTGTTCGTCATCTTGTCAAAGAATTCCAGGTTCTTTCGGGTCAAATAGGCTCTCTTGACCCGGGGTCTGTCGCTGTCGCTGTCGCCGTCGTCACTGTCGGTGATGTGCCGTTTCCGTGCGGATGGCTCAGGGCCAAGGGTGGCCTCTGGTAGCGGTAGAGTCTCCTACACAAAGGTCTTGGTTAGTCGGACGGGAACTCGCTGGGGCGAATGTTATCGTACCGGAAGAGGCGCTTGCGAAGCACGAAGAGACGCTGGAGGAGCATGGCGAGACAAGTCGCGACTCTCCGCGAGCTGCTCGGCTGAAGTATTCATAGTGAAGAAGACCCTGGTACGATGTAGGAGGAAGTGATGGGCTAGAGTCAGAGTCCGCGCTGGCCGGGCGAAGAGGAGTGCTAAGTGCAAGGTCGCGGATTTCTTTGTCCTACCGTCGCGACGCTCTAGTTTGGTCAGTTTCACCACAAAGATGAGACCCACCTTCAGCTCCAGGCCAATAGGAGCCCGGGGGAGCTGTCGACGCTCCTTTCTCCAGCCCATACTACGCGGCTTCAAGATGCTCGTTCAACGCGCGAGAAAGTGTTCCGATGAGTTGGTCGACCCCTGTAGGCCTCAAACCTGAGGTCAGGGCCTGTCGAAACGAGACAGTTCGTATGGCAGCCTCGCGACGGCGTCCCCGTTTCATTTCGATGAGAATAGATCACATGCCACGAAGCTGCCGGCCGCCCATTGCATTGCCCCGTCGCCGCCAGCCTGGTCAGTGTCCTTCCCGTATTCAGACAGCCACAGGAGGGTGCCCCACGGTGATTCTCCATGGCTGAGACCGACCGTCTTCACGGGCCTGTTCCCTCCTAGCCATCTCTTTTGGGAGGATCAAGGATGCTCCGGTGACAGTTGCGGTGATCCTGGGCGCTATTCTAGGCTGAGGTATTCTGTCACCTATTGCAGGGAGCCTTGCATGGGCTCCTGGCCGAGCGGGCGGTATGGCTGGCATCCGTGGATGGCTATTTTGGATGAGTGTTAGCGTTCTCCATGGAGACGCTTTCGTTACGCGTCGCTGAATCTGGAAGCTCGCAGAAAAGAAAAGAAAGATTCTTGCCAAAGTCCAGACCAGATGGCGGCGCCACATGTCGGTGAGGTGGACGGGGAGCAACAGCCAACGGCCATTGCTCACTTCAGGCCACGGCTCCTCCTCCCGAGCGTGGTCTGCCCCCGTCACCAGAGACCCTGGGGGAGAAAGTGATCCGGTCGGCACCCGTAACTAGCTGATACTAAGGACGACCGCCGTATTATGCTCGTTTCTTAGGCCAACCTGCCTCTGCTTCATCCACACTCTTCTTATGTTTAGGCCGAAATCCCTCTTCATGCTGGCGATTACGATGGCGTTCCCCTTATGCGACACCATCATTAGGCCTCTTTGGCGAGACCGACATTGCCCCAACAGCGAGCTTGAGTGAGCCAGCCACCCCTTTTCTTTGGGATCAACACGACTAAACGAGCCAAGGAAATGCAAGTGTGCCAGTTCCTCTTCGTCCCCAGCATGTCCTATGCCTCCCGTGGCGGGCTCATGACAGTGATGGCTGAGGCGGGACCAGTCGGGCTCATGGCCGACTTGAAAACAGGCCATCTAGTTCAAACATCTCCGACGTCATGTGCCAAGCCCAGCATCCCAGCAGCAGTTCCCCTGCACCAATTGCGTATGGACGGAAGTTGTGTTGGTGGGACCAGGCGTCAGATCGGCCGTCGACCCTGGTTGACGTTCGCATTTCCGCCTTAGATGCCAGGCACTAACGATGATCTCCCAGGCGGGCGAAAGAGGTGCACCCGCTTGTCCCCTTCGGGACTCACCGTTGCACCCCGCTATTCGGGCTGTAAGGCCAACCCCGCATTCTTGATCTTCCCTGAATGAAACACGCATGAGCATCAGTCAAGACCCAAAAAGCCCAAAAAATGCATGTCGGGGAATTGAGCGAAAGATGCCACATTCATCCCCGGCTTGACTAATGATCTGGCCCGACAGCGGCTGCCAATTCTCTGTGACTGCCGTAACCAACGCGCCGTGGCCAGTGCGCTGTGTAGTCGCTATAGCGGATTTCCTAACTACTATCCCCTATCCTATCCCCTGTCCCATCTCCCATCCCCATCCCATGTCCCGTCCCCTGCCCGTTCCTATGCCCGTAGTGTGTTTTAGTGCGTCCAGGGTCCTAGCGCTGAAATCGGAGTTAGCAGGGGGAAGGCAGATGTCGCTGCGGCGCGATGTTACGCATCCGAGATGGGGGTCACACTTGCAAAACTTCCATTGCAGTGTAAGACTAGGCCATATCGGAACTGGTTGCATCTTGGGAGAAGGGCACCGATGGATTCATCCCATGGGCGATTCTTCCGAGCTGCTCTCGGGATTGGGGTCGCGACTGTTGCTGGAGCTTGAGCGCCTCAAAGCCAACTTTTCTTTGACAGCTTTTCGGAAAAGGCCGGAATTCTCGGTCGCGTGACAGATCAGCCCCGGCCAAACAATGGTAGGTGCCTCACATCGCGATGCCCTTTATTTCCAAAACCTGCCACCTCGCGCTCAATCCTGGCAGCACCCTGTTGCCCGACGACAGCCGCAAGGTGGCGCACGCACCCTCTACGAGTGCCGGAAGGATTTGGACTGCCGTTGCTTGCAGGCGGAGTCCCGTTGGAGAAAAATACAAACAGAAAAGTTCAAGTTTCAGTCAGCCTCCCCAGTAAAATTAGCTACTGGCTGCTCCCGCTCCCCGCTAGCTTGATGGGTCAATTATTCCAGAAAGGTACGTCAACTCAATCACCCAATCACCGCAATCCTCCCAGTCGTCCGCGGACGCATCGTTGGGGCCTTGACCTGCCAGCAGGATTCCTGCCTTTACATTCTTCAGACCGACGTCGTCTCCTGCCTCAGGTCGTCACCGTCCACCGCTCCTCAGAATGCCGTGAATGCGGCATCCCTAACAAAGAACAACTCCCCCTCCTCCTTGGACACATGGCTATTCGAGCTTGCCGATTCGGTGCTCTTCTCCAAGGGTAAGTCTCCGCCAATCCCCCGTCTTTCTCTCCTCTTCCCTCTCGACTGACCACACGACCCCATGAGTTCTAGGCGGCGGCCAGCCAGCAGACCATGGAACCGTCCTGCCCCTATCGAGCCCCTCTGCCGACGCCGTCCCCATCAAGCACGTCCAGCGCCAGGTTCTACGCTGTCTTCTCCACTCGCCTAGGCCCTTGTCTCCTGGCGAGCGAGCGCGTCAGGAAGCGGACTACCGGCGTCGCTGGGACCACATGCAGCAGCACACAGGCCAGCACCTCCTGTCCGCCATCATGGATACCTACGACAACCTTAAGACGCTTGGGCGGGGCATGGGAGCGATGGCGGTATGAACTACATCCATCTGCCTCGCAAGCCCTCTCTCGGGGAGATCAAGGCCATCCAGGACAGCTGCATCTGTGGCAATCTCAAGATCAGGGTGAAACCCCCACGGGGGCCAAGGACGACAGCTTGCCTGGCGATCACGACAAATCAAAGGGCGTCATCCGCGTCGTCAGCATCGGTCACCTCGACCGCAACACGTACATGTCCATCCTCTTGTCTCCCACCTTGTGCTGCTGTGACTGACTCGCTCACTACAGATGCTGCGGCACCCACCTACCTCAGACGTCGTGCATCCCTGTCATCCTACTACATTATACCCAATCCGTCCATGGCAAGAACTGCCGCGTCTTCTTCACGGCCGGAGACCGGACCATCAATCTCTCCATGGCCTCCATCGGCGTCGTGACCTCCGTTGCCCGGCTCCTATCTTGTGGCAACACATCCGACGAAGTGGTCGCACTAAGACGCGTAACACGATGGCGGATTTGAAGTCGAAGGAGAAGAAGCTGCCGCTGGAAATCACCAAGCACGATGTTGACCGTGTCAAGGACGCCTGGCAGTCCGACAAGAAAGCCGCCTGGGCCTATCGTGCCGACGACGGCCTGGATTTCATCAACGCCGTCACTACCGAGGTCAATGACGACGTCGCGAAGGAGCACGGTGGCGTCGTCGTCCTGGCTTCTGGCGAGGAGCACAAGTCCGGTCCGATCGTCGTTTTTCGCAACGAGGATGCCGTCCATGGCATTGTCGCCAAGACCAAGGAAGCCGTGGGCGAAGTCAAAGGGGGCGGCAAAGGCGAGAAGTGGCAGGGAAAGGTGATGTGTTGGCGCTGGGGTGAACTCTAGACACTGAAAGAGCTGGTCGAATCGCAAGGCCACCACCAGTAGTGCCCTTGTGGTCTGGAGACAGCATAAGAAGATGACCGATGTGGTTGGAACAAGTGACGCCAATGTCTAGATGTAGAGTCAGTAGGGTAGCATCATCTCCGTGATGGCAACAACCGCCACGTTTGACAAAAGATGCTCAGGGAGCACTTACAAGTGAGCAAGTGCTGGCCGAGTATGTAACATTCAATCAAAGCCGCCAGGATATGACGTTTGTTGCAGACATCTCACTCACCCTTGTGTACAATGTCGCGTGGTAAATGCCGTCGGACCCGCCCAACCTTGAATGTTCTTTTGCAACTGAATGTGATCGATGATGACGGGTCACCTGTGATCGAGAGCAAGCTGGGCAGTGCCATCGAGCGACTTGACTCCCCGGTCGACCGCCGGCTTCCCATCCAAGATTAGCGGTGAAATTGTGCTTTGCGATGCCGAGAATCTGGACATTAATAACATCTACGCAGGTCGCTTACCTATCGTGACGACATTACGATAGAAGGTATGACTGAGGTCTATTAACAATGCGCTTCCAACTCTTGAGGCTCCGCGATCAGTGGAGTGCCTTTGTGTTAAGTTTCCTTTCTTAGATATAATACCAACTAGATGTACCGGTTATACTCTTGCATGGGGTGTTGCTCGAAGTGTCATTAAGGTACAGGAAGGGCCTGATGGAGATTGTTCGGAGGAGAAGGTAGGCGAGGTTGCTGAGAACCCGCAGGACATCATTTTAAAAGGAGGCCTGATGAACTGGATCAAGCACGAGATCAGCAAGACCAACGCGTAGTCTATTCATCTTACGAGATTGCTACTCCATCAAGCTTAGACTAGTACCAGGCCTTTTTGTGCCACCCAAGGGTAGGCCTTTGCTGTCATTACAGTTAGATCTTGGACTCGATAGGGGTCACAATACGCCAAGTATTCTCTATATACTTGAGAACCCAGTCGGAGCGTTGTCGCAATCTTGTGATGTCATGAATGTCCCATGAGTCGAGCCCGCCGAGATAAAGGGACTTCCAAAACCCATCATCGGTTGTCTCTTGGTAATGCCGTCAAATATCGTCTCGTGATAGTTTCTCATGACGTGGCACAGAATGTGCAATGTCGGTGGCCTACACTAAGCTAAATCAGACGGCCAGGGGCGGTCGGCGTGTACAGTAAACATCATACTTGGCTTGTTGATGGCACTGGCTGCCATAGTGAAAGCCATCCTGGGCAAGATCATAACTCCAGCAAGGCAGAGCAACAGATTCAGATTGATCCAAGTAATTGCGGAAATCAAGATCGTGATGCCACGTTACCGCTAGACGAGCAAGCGCACCAGTAGGTTGAGACTCATAATGACTTTCAAAATACATTACCAGTATTATATATTAGTATAGAATCTCTAGAACCATACTGAGTGGGAACTCCTATCATCAATGTCCATGGTTCCTCCAGACTCGGTCCAGGTGTTGCAGACTCGGTCCAGGTGTTGCTGGGAGCTCCTTCCATTTTCGACAGACACTGCTCCTTCCGTTTTTCCCGCCAGGCACTGCTCCTTCCTTCTCCCAGTCTAGCTGTCATCACACTGCACTTCCTGTCGTCTCTCGTTGCCAGACGGTTCCCCTCTTCTTCTTCTTCTTCTTCTTCTTCTTCTCAAGCTTCATCACCACCATCACATCACCCGTTGCTCATCGTCATCCATCGCCCGTCATCCATCGCCCATCGCCCGTTGCCTGTCGCCCATCTCCTGTGGCCTAAATCTCTTCTGTATGCTTCCTACTTCCTGCTTTTTGTATGCTACCTTTAAACTGACCTTGAGAGAAGAAACCAGCACTGCACCCGCGACAACGACACCGACAACGACAACGACAACGACAACGACAACGACAACGATGATGATGATGATGGACACAACTACGACTCCGTCTCTGGCTGGCGGCCAGACATACCATTTCCCGGCTTGTCCGACTATCCCTGCCTGTCCGACTATCCCTGCCTGTCCGACTATCCCTGCCTGTCTCGCCTGCCCTGCCTGTCCCGACGTGATTTGCACCAACGTCTGTCCCGAGTTCCCGGCTTGTCCTGCCCCCCCTCCCTCAATGTCGGCCGCCGGCTTGGTGGGCCTCTCTACTCTCTGGGCCTCCTTTGTCGTGCTCTTGGGGAACTCCCTCCTCACCGAAGATGGGAGGAAGTTTTGGCTCATCATTTGGGCATTCTTGTCGCAGCATGTCCCTGTCTGGTGGGCTTGGTTGGTGGCCCTCGCCCGGTCTGTTTGTCGGTCTGTTTGCCGCTGCTGCCGCCGCCACCGCCGCATCCATGGCGAACGCCGAAACGACGGCGGCGACGACGCTGCTGAGAGAGGTGCCGTCTCGTGGCCTCCCCGTACCAGCAACCCGTCCGCCCGCACCGGTGGCTCCACCACCACCGACGTCGCACCCAAACTCCCCAAACCCAATGTCGGCCCCGAAATCACCCTCGGCCAGATCAGCCGTGCCGCCGGCCCCACCCCCGCTACCGACGTTCCCGCTGCCGCAGGCTCGACCTCCGTCTCCGTCTCCGCCTCCGGACTCGTTGCCACCTCCCGCGCTCCGAAGACTCGCGGCCCGGTTGCTTCTTCCGGCGCACGGCGCCAGATTCAACCATTGGGACCGAACCAAGGCCAGGCATTTGATCGGCCTGGCGCCAAGAATAAAGTCAAGGGCAAGGCGACGAAGGGGTTTACACCCTCGGCCCCTAGGGGCTTGAAATCACAGTAGAAGGTGGGGGGAGATGTGACTTGGGGGATGATGGATGCAGGGATGAAGGACTAGCTGGGCCTTATAATTACGTACTAGTCGATGCTGTTTTAACAATGATGATGGTTTGCTTTGGGAGTACGAATGAAACCTCGCCAGTCTCCCTAACCACATTGCCGTGTCATGCGTCGACTCTTTATCTGGGGCCTCATTGGTTTTAAAGTTCATATCTTTACCTTTGCACCCAACCCAAACCCATATAGCCTAACTTTTCCTTCTAGTTAACTTTTTCTTTCGCCCTCACGCAAACAACGCTCGCCTCCACAGTTTCCTCTCCTTGCTCGTGAATCATGAATGTGGAGAGGGCGGCTACTGGTGTCTGTATCTCCATCTCCGCCAGGATTTTCCAAGTGAATGAACGAGTAGCCATAGTCTGACGTAGCCCTCTGTGGCGGAGAAAGTGACGGGCTCGTGAGCGTCGAGGATGAGAACAGACTATAGAGTACAGAGATCTACGATATGGACACTAAGGACTTAGGAAATGAGCTGTTATCTCAGGGATTGATGCGTGTTCATTCATTGAAAGTGCCTGATATTAAGTTAGGCGAGGTGAAGGAACAGAAAAGCAGGGCCACAAATTGGAACGAAAGTCGCTGATACGATACCAAGTGGACCCCAAAGCATCGCCATTATCATCATCTATAGGGCCCCGGGCCCATAAGTGGGAGTATAATGGCGTTGAGCCTTATGCCCCACGGCGACTAGGAGTTGTTGAGAGACTTTACGAGGTAAGCAAGGCAGCAGAATGGTTCTGGGAAATTACCGTCGTTTTCAACATCACTCTGATAAGCAGTTGGTTTCTTTTTGAATTCCAATCAATTAACTAAGATCTACGAATTTAGCACTTGCTTTTTCAGCCGCGGGTGTGTGTAATTCCCGTCTCTAAACGCTTCTGTGGTGAGGTACAGTCCCAAGGAACAGGTTCTGTATACGTTGTAAACCGAAGAAACGACAATCTGACTGAAAACACCACGAGATACCTTGCATCTCTTCATCATCTTGAGTCAACTTGTGAGTTGCTGAATCGATGTGATAGGACCACCCATAGTCATGTGGAGAGCTGGCGGAGGATCGAGATGTCTGCGTGAAAATCAGGAAGCTATTGTCTTTTGAGCACCTTTTAAAGTCCCAGTCCCATGACCCATCTTTGTAATCATAATGGGAGTTGTGGGAAAACCCCGCGCATCGATCTTCGTGTTTCCGCTGAAATTCGCATTGGCCTGTGAAAGAAGCAGGGGATTCTGAATCTGGCCTGAGCCGCCAGGGCCTCACGGGGTTTGGGCAGAGTCTCCATTCAAAATCCTCTGCAGTGGTCGCCATTGGTTGGCCCCAGTCTAGACAGCTGCAAACGTTGGGATCGAAGCATCTGATCGGGCTGCTTTCGTTCACCTTGTTTGTGGGCAGCCATAGGAATGATGATACGGGGAGCCTTTCGTGGATAAGTTTGTTGATGCTGCTTCGAAGCACTTTGGAGCTTACTTTACTCCCATCCTCTAAACCCTGTGGCTTGAATGGAAGATGTGTTGTGATTGAAATCTCAAAGCATAGCTTCTGCTCCTTATCGCGATAGAACTTGAACCGCGGTTTATCATCTTCGTAGCAATGCCCTGAGGTTCCACCTCTGATATGCCGACATGGAGAGACTTTATGGTGTCCGTTATCGCACTGAATCATATTTTGGCCGGATGGAGCATCTGCTAGGCGCTGGGCCAAGTCCCAAGTAACGGATATATGTTCGCATAGCGATATACATCCCTCACGGCCACTGCAGAGTCTCTCATCGTTGTTGGACTCATGACGCTGGCGGGCTGAAAAGTAAAAGGCCCGGTGTTCCATCTTGCATCCCGCACAGTAAATGAAAGGCACAGCTTCCAGAAGTTCCTTATCGTTTTTATAGGCATTTTCCTTCCTGAAGGCAGTACAGAGGCCGCATAGTTCAGCACACCCATATCGTGATCGGAGAGACTGTCCAGGGTAAGAATCCAGAGGAGTGGCCCAGATTCTAGCCAAATACTTGCGTCTGGCGTGGTCACGCGCATCGGTAAGGTGGTATTTCCAAAAGACTCTAGATTGGCTGAATATGCGCATGAAGTCTCGTGAGACGTGACGGAGGCGTAGGATGTCATGGAGGTCAACGCGTTCCATAATGGCGATAAGGAGGGCATCAGGAAGTCGTAGTGGGGTCTGGGTCTGATTTCGGTAGGCTGAAGCGACAATACGGTCCATGTCGCCTATGTTGGGACGGTTTGCTGCTCCCTTTGAATGGTGACTGGAGGCAATTGCATCCTCATAAGACGGCGGCAAATCACGCGAGCGATTCCGATGTTGATAGGAGGCTTCGTCTGCATTAGGATGACAGAAATCCCAGATGAAATCCCTGAAGCTCCGACGTGCGGGCGGGAGTTTCTCTCTCGACATGGTGTTGGAGATTGTTGGTTTGTACTTGTCTTCCAATTGAGTGAAGGTGGTTAAGGGAGATGATATTCCTGTACAAGAAGCTGTTGGTGGAGATGTGAAGTCGGACTCAATGCGGAGTGAAGTTGTGAGTGTAGTAGACTGGGAGAGAAGTTGCAGAACCGACGTGGCATCGCTTAAATATACGTGTTTTCTTTTTTCAAGGTTATGGTTAGAGTGCTGGCAAACTAAGATATCAGGGTCATCAGAGAGGTAGGATGGATGTTGAGTTTTCAGTTATTTGGGTTTTCAGTTATTTGGGTTTGCCATGGCAAAGAGGTAGTACACCACACCTTGCTAGTTACACTTAGGTAAGTGTGACTTTCGAGGCTTGAGGTGGCCAAGTAAAGCCAGGAGATTAAATGATGGGCAATGCTGTAGTATTAGTCAGATCCCAACACATCATCATCATCATTCATAAACTTCTGAGCTCATATGTGCTGAGCCGTGCACTGCAAGGCGTTGAGGAAAGTTCCAAGGACGCTGGGGTGTGAACAAGGTACCCACCGCTGATGGTGATGAGCCACAAATAGAATCATTTGACTTAGTCCTATTCCTAGAGTAAGGTGTAGCTTTCTTTTATTCCGTCCAAACCCTCAAGGAGGAATTCTTCATTGCCTTTTCATACCGCGTCCCAACTGGAAGTCTTGCCCCTACACCACTGAGCGTCTTTTTCTCAACGGGCTCGTGCGTGCTCCAAAACCTTCTTGAACGAGGCTTTGTGGTCCCATGCTACTTGTGTACATGCATGGGATCATCGGTCTTGGTCATGGAGATACGTGCACCGTTGGAACCAGAAAGCTTACGAGAGCTGACCATGGTACACCTGCCCATCCTGGTACCGAAAAGCATGGATCAATTGGGGAGACAAATCTAACAGTGGCAAGGCCGTTCATTGTGACGATCAGGGGCAGATTCTCTATCATTCTACTGCGGTGTGTGGCATCTTTTAGTGGATGTGACCTATGAGTTGCTGCAATTTAGGCGCGCTTGCAACCGTTAGTATGGGATACCCTGCTCAGTAATACTCAATTGACTGATTCACGAATATCCCAACCTTCGCCCCAAACCTCCAGAAACCGAAGTCACTTTCAGAGCATTGACTGAATATGCGCATGAAGTCACCTGAGACAGAGAAGTGTGTGGGAATCATTACAGCGAACAGCTTAAGCACAAGATGGACGCCGGAATCTTGAAAGCTGCTCCCAAGGGTTCGGAATGCTACTGGTCGCGAATTCTCAGCTCGGGCTCGGGCCCAGACTTACCAGCCAACACGTCCAAGGCGTGGCTTCATAACGAAGACTTGCCTAAATCGTACGAGCCACTTAGATCCGGGTCGAATACCATCAATTCGCCACGACGGAGACCGTCTTTTGTCTTCCGATGGACAGGGCAGCATAACGATAAACAATCGAACAACACATACAGCCACACGGACTGGGACGCTTTGCTTGACATGATAAAACAACTGAGTGGAGATCAGACAAGTGCCTATGAAGGAAACCTCCACGCCGGTGGTCGTCACATTGTGCGCCGAATCAAGCTTACAGAACGGGGCGAGTTGTGGCTGGCAAGGATCCCGACCATGTCTGGTCCTGAGCCAGACTGCAGCTGGTGGACAAACGAGAGGCAGTTCACAATGGAAAGCGAGATCGCAACCATGAAATTTATTTCGCAGTCCACGGACATCCCGGTTCCGAGAGTGTTTGCCTACAACACAGGCCTAGAGGAAAACCCTGCCGGATTGCCTTACCTACTGATGGAATGCATCGAAGGCAATATGCTCCATGACCTCGGTGGCCCAAGTGTGCTTACTGAAGAACAACGAATCAAGTTACGCAAGTCGATAGCGTTTATACAGGTTATTCTACCCACTTGCTTGATTTGCCCTCGGCTGACCTCCCTAGTGCAAACTAGCAAATGCCACCTTGGACAGTCAGGCAATAGGTTCCACTTACAGTTCATTCGCGAACGTAGCCACATTTGAGACAAGCGTCTCCTCGTTCGATGTTTGTTTCGCCGCAGTACATGGGATTGCTGTACTGACCATAGAGACTTGGAGCTGTTGCTAATAAGCAGACACACTGTGGTGGAGTTGAAGTTAGTCGGACCGACAGTCAATCAGTTCATCTGCCATGCAGTCAATTAGCTAACTAGCAAGTCAGTCAATCCAACAGATAGTCGATCAATTAGCTAGCTGGGAATTAGGTTAGTCAGATAGTCAGTCAGTTAGTCAGTCACTCAGTCAGGCAGTTAATCAATGAGCTAGCTACCAAGCAGGTCAGTCACAGACAGTTAGTTAGCCAGTGAATTAGCTAGCTAGAAAACTCGTTCCTCAAGGCCTTGCGTGCAAAGCGCGCTGGCGCGCGGCCTTTGCATTTCTAGTTTTAAGTTGCACTTCTCTCAGCTCAAAACCTCCAAACTCACCACACGTTTTTACCACACCAGGCCAACCATTGTCCCCGCCGCTCTACTCGTCGCTACCATGAAGGACCTTGTCGAGGCACTCGACCTGGCTACCCCGCTGTTCGACCAGATCGCCTCTATTTCTGGTGTTCCTGGCGTATCGCTTGGTGTTTTCCACCAAGGCGACGTCGTGTTCCGCTACAATTATGGATTCCGGGATCTGGAGGCGCAGCTGCCGACCACAAGCACCACGATATACCCGCTGGCCTCGCTCACCAAGGCCTTCACGTCGATGGTCTATGGAAGCTTGGTTGCGGACGGCCTTGTCGACTGGCACTCGCCCATCCGCGACATCTTGCCCGAGTTTCGAAGCACCGCCGACGAGGTTGGACGGCTGGCGAGCGCCGTCGATATTTTGTCGCACCGCACCGGCGTCCCCGGCGGGGAGACGTTGTACTTCCATGGCCAGCCGCTTCTGAACGACTCAGATCATCCCAATGTATGCAGGACTCCCTTTGGTTCAGCAGTTCCGAGGCCAAATGCTGTACAACAACCTTGGCTACGCCTTGGTCGCCATGGCCATGAGCCGGAAGACTGGACAGTCTTATGAAGAGTTGCTCGAGTCTCGACTTCTTCAGCCACTTGGCCTCACCCGCACTGGCCTTAGTTTCGACCCACGAACCACCGAGGATATGGCCAAGTGCTACCTGGTGACCGAAGAGAAGGAGGCAGTTGAGAATCCAAGGCCCTTGTTTCTGGCCAATTCGGTCATGGTTGCGGTCGGGGGATTGAGGAGCTCAGTGGATGATCTTCTGAAGTTCTATCGCACCCTGCTCCGTGATGCTTCGCAGCTGGCGACGACAGCTGATGGCACACATCAATCTTCGCTCAAGGAGCTAAGGACCATCCTGTCGGGCTTTGCACCGCTCGGCGGCCAACGAACTGGGCTCTTGGAATCATCCTACGGTCTTGGATGGATCAGATCTCAGCTCCCGAGTGAACTTGGTAGCATGGGTCTAAACTCGTGGCTTCTGGGAAAGATGCCTGTGGTAGGAAGAGGAGCACCATCGCGTCTTGCCCTCTATCACCAAGGCAACCTGCCCGGAGCTACCACGGCAGTCTACCTCTTCCCGGAGACGCAGAGTGGGATTGTGGTTCTTGAAAACGCGTATGGTCTTAGCGACGTCCCAGATTGGATTGCCCAAATCATCATCCACATCTTGTTCGACATGCCTACCACAACGGACTATGCTAAACTGGCAGAGCAAGCCGTGAGCAACTTCCAACAACACCGTCGCAAGACCGCGAGCGACCTGAGCCGCTTACCAAGGACCGACTCGGAACCAGCATCTCCGCATCGGCTTTTGGGCGACTACGAAAACGCGGCAGAGTGCTTTTTCCTTCGCATCAGCCAGAGAGAAAACGACCTGAAACTCTCCTTCCAAGGGTTTCCAGAGGAGGAGTTTGACCTTGTTCATCTTTACGATGACGTTTACAGCTGGTACCCGTCTTCGCGGGAGCTTGCTCAGCGAGGTAGACTTGTTTTCCCAGCTTCCCACTACTTGATAACCTTTCACAGGGGCATCTCGGGCAATGCCGTTGGGCTGGAATGGGCACATAATGGAACCAATGCTACTGGAGAGTATTTTAAAATCCGCGATAGATCGAGCGCAAGGCCATGGTCAGAGTGGTTCGGCTTATTGAGTATAACGGTAATCCTTTTTCTCTCCCTTGGTTTTTACTATTTTAGGGTGTATAATATTTCACCGAGACGGTAGGGAGACTCTTCAGGAGGAGCAGCTAGCTTCAGGCGAACAGGAGGAAGTTCGAATATTAAATACTTAATGAGGAAGTTTAAGCCTATTTAGGTATATTTTCGTTCTTTAGCTGAGGTCTGAATACTTGAAGTTTCACTTTGCACTCGGAGATGCGGCACCCGTAACTATATTTCCACAACGGACGCCGTCTACGATTCCCCCTTCCGGTGATTCATCATCCCTGCACTGGGAACCGCTCTCCTTGATGAAAGGTCGCACCAAGCCGCGACAGGTTTTTCTCAACGACGATGACACTCCAGCTATCGAACGAACCTGGCAGCTCGGCAATATCGCAATGCTGGGCTGGCGACCTCTAACAAGTCTACGCCGCAGCTCAGGCAGCTTCGCCGAGTATTCGATGCCAGTAAGTATCGAATTCAACACCGCGTCAAATTCTGTCCCGTAGAAAGCTGAGAGCATGGTGCAAATTGGCCTAGAAGCACGATCTAGCTATAGAATCTGGTCAGCCGACGTGAAATGATGCCGGGGAAAAGTGGAGAGTTTAGGACAGCCCGTTGCTCCTCGTTTAGTCTTTCCTCGTCTGGATATAAATGTTTTGCCCAGTTCTCACGGCTGATGAAGGATCCTTCATTGAAGTAACATAATGGTTTTAACGGCGAGACGTCACCTTCGTTGGTGAGTCCGAGCGGGCGAAGAAGTGCTGGTAGGTGTCGCGAACGTGCGGGCAGAGCTGTCACGGTGGGCATGAGGGATAGTCGATAGCTGGCCCATCGGGGTGCTTGTATCACATCCCATCGATATCAGATTGGGTCCAACAGTTCGAGCAAGGCCAAAGAGGTAATAAGAGACAACTGAAATATGTACATCATCTCTAAGCAAAATCAATTCAAGCTATGTCAGGCACCTGCAATCAGCTGATTCGTCCCTGTATTAGTATTCGATGGATTGGAATCAACCTTGAATAGGGATCTCTCATTTCCGGATCGATTTGGAGACTTAGATCGTATCCTGAGAATGATGAGAAAAAGTGCCTTCGATCTCCGCCCAAGAAGAGCCATCTCGCCTCATGTTTCGAACCGAATCATCCCCCTCCTTTATCCATTTTTCACCGGATGATCGTGTAGCCAATGGCGAAGCCAGAAGTGCTTCTCTATCCTTAAAATGCGAGGCAGATATGATCGTGTAGGCGATTCGGCGCAGGGGACAATCCAAATTGCAATTAAAACTTCGTTTTGTCGCCCTTGGTCATGCGCTTCAAAGAAACGGTTCGGAGGAGCCATTCCCCGAATCCAGCAAGAATGGTTCCCGCGCCAGATGGAACCGAGCTTGTTTGCGATAGTGCTGGACTCTCACTGCCTGACATTCGGTGTCTTGGGGAACTGCGTGGTACGTCTTGTCGATTGTTTCTAACGACGGGCTCCGAGCACTGACGGAGGCACTGAGACTCGAGGTACGAGGGGGCCGGGCTACTCTTCGACGCTTCTAACGATTTAATGCTTCATCTTTGGGATTGTCTCTAGAAGAAGCAACCGGGCCGCGAGTCTTCAGCACGCGTGAGGTGGTGACGGGTCCAGATCCGGAGGTGGAAAGGATTTATGCAACTGATTGTAGCATGCGGCAGTTAAATGATGTTATGGCTAGGTCTCCAGGAGCCTCAATATCCCAGTCAGTCAGTGACCAAGCTGTTGGATTGCCGGCCAGCAGGTCGGTCAGAGGGATCTTCCCCTTCGCAACTCCACCACACACACACACACCATCACCATGTCTCTCAGATTGGCGAAGAGTAAGTGCAGCGCCCTGGCCACCCACCGGCTGACATTTAACCGCAGAACTCGAGCAAGTCGCCCTCGACTCTGAGGCCGGCACGGGCAGCCCCAACGGGGGGAAAGGTACGAGCGAACGCCCAGGCTGCCCAGAACTAGAGTCCTGACTGTCTGACTCTCCCAAGCTCTCGGACTGGGCATGCCACATTCAAGCTCAGCGTCCTCGGGTGGTGTCACCAATGTGGACACATCCAGGCGAGAGTTGCCTTACGCCATCCTGGAATGCGACCGGTTCTACGTATCTGCCGATGCCTTGGGTTGGTTGAGTCGAGGTAGCGCTTCATGGGAGAGTCGAGGCAGCGCTTTATAGGATCTAGCCGACGTCTTCAAGTTTGATGTTTCTGCATCGTCCGATCTGACCCTGCACCTATCTATTCATCGGCAGCCCCGATGCTTCGGGAGAACCCCGTGTCGTTCCCCTGGGGTCGATCAGCCTAGGCAGATGCCTCGCAATCGCCCGCGAGAACTGTCACGAATCCCCCGCGATCCGAGCCCCCGAGCTGGCTCAGTATAAATGTCCTTAGAGGTTAGCCTAGGGAGGGAGGGCTAGGTTATATGTACACACGATTGGTATTAGGGTAGCGTCAAACATAGTGCCCCTGAATGTATAGAGCGCCCTGGACGCTTGAACACTAGCACTGGACCCTTAGATACTAACAGAATGGCGACCATTATGATTAGTATGAGTGTTTATTTAACCTAACCCTCCCTCCTTAGGCTAACCTACAGCCTAAGCCACTTAGCTAAGATACATAAGACACTCCCTATCTATAGCCGATTCTCTGGAGGTGAAAGTCTATGCAGTCAAGCCACCTGTTCGATAGCCTCGTCGTATGCTGCTAGAATGGGCCCGTAAAGTTGATCCGGGTCTCCTGTAGGTGTCCCAATGGCCAGGCGCGCCGTGTCTCCAAACAGGATTGACCTAATCCTCAAACAGAGAGGCTCCAGAGGCACCAGTGCCGTGGGAAACTCGTCCATGATCCGGTTGAGACCGTTTATGGTCATTTGGCCAGTTTTGTCAATTCCCGTCCACTTCAAGATGCCACCTTCCCATTTCCGAAGACAGCTCTCCTGAGTCGGCCTTTCTTGGCCCCCAAACCCGTTCCACCACGACTGACGCGCGCACAGCCACAGCAGGACGTAGAAGAACGACTCCAGATCGTGTCGATACGTGTGATCCCCCTTGCTGCGTAGCACCTCGATCGCCATGAACTGTAGCGTGCCTGTCTGGTCACTCGGGCCGCTGTCTCTCATCTTGGCCATGTCAAGGTCGATGAGCATGCCCTTGAAGCCATCTGCCGTCGTTGGCCGCGTAATGATGATGTTGTTCGGGGAAATATCCCGGTGGAGAATATTACCAGTCGTATAGAGAGATTGGTGCGCCTTGATGGCGTCTCGCATCGTCTCCAGCAGTTCCTGGACGCTCCTGAAATCGCTAATGACGCGACCGGCGGGCGAGACGACCAGACAGGAGTAGATCCGATTCTCCCACAGCTCCTCGCTTGCCTTATCCTTGCCCATCGGCAGCTGGCCATTAAGCTCCTGGGCCGGGTTTGAGTTGCTGTCGGGTCGCTGCCTCTTACCCCCAGACATGTTGTTGTGTGATCGCTTGCGCTTGCGGCCGAACGTTGTCCCCCAGCCCCCTTCGCCTGACGAAGCACATTGGAAGCGCGTGAAGCGCGCGACTTCATCCCGAAACTGGTGGGCGTTCGGGAACACCAGGCCCTCCCTCAGCTCTGCGATGGTTGTGATTTGACGATGCGCCACCACTTTGGCAACGCCCTTGACCCCTCGCTCCTCCGCCAGCCTGAGCTGTTCCACCTCCAGCTTCCGCTTGTCCGATACCCACGAGAACTTCGCGACGTCGCCGCCTTTTGTCTCGTAGCACGTGGTCGCACGAGACACAATAGCTCGCTGCCTGACCATTGCATTCACTAGCTGCACCTTCGTCTCTTTACCGCCAGTACAGTCCAGCGTGGCGTAACGACCTGCAGCATCCTCCCTCTCGATGAACGTGTCCAAACCCATCTCGTCGTTGCTGATAGTTGCATACCCGACAAGGGCGCGCGCAAACTTCCCCGGCTCCTCATGTATGTCGAAGGTGCCCGAGCTGTACGGTCCAGACCGATCGAAGACCCAGAGCTCCATCGTGGAGCCGCAGAGTGAGAAGGCATGGACGAACCGGCGTGTTGGCTGGTCGGTAAAGACGCCGCGCACATGGCGTGCTAGCTGGAGCAGTGTCTCCTTGAACTGGCTTGTGTCGTGAGTTTCCTTCTGATTCCCGACCACAAGAACTTCCTTGTACGTTAAGGCACTGTTCGATTCCGACCTCGCCCGAAAAAAGAGATCCATCTGCCCTTCCCGCTCCTTCGTCGTGTGGAGCTTGTGCGGTGCGCCGGCCAGGAAGCGGTCCTCGAGCGAGCGAATCCAGCCACAGGCAGGTTGTTCATCCGGCGCGGACGTCCCCATCCACGTCGTTCCGTTGTGCGCCGACATCACCCCCTCGAGCATCGCCGTCTGTTCCTTGGCCCAACACTTGGGGTTGAGAAACTTGTCCCAGAACCCCTTCACCTCACAGAAGGTGCATTTTTTGATCTCACAGAAGAGCTCGTGCTCCGCAATGTCGCGTGTTTCGCTATCCCCCTCGAGTCGGCTCGAGCTCATCTTGACCCGTGTGCAGCGAAAGGTAGGGTTGGGAGGGGGGGTCGGAAGCTTGACGTCTTTGGTGAGGTGGATGGCAGCAGCCCATATGTCGGTATCGGAAGAATTGATAACGTCAAGGAGTGGTTTGAGTTTTCCGGGTTCAAGTGAGCCACGTTGGAAAGTTTGGCGTATGGTGAATAGCTTTATCCCAATACCGTCGCCGAGGTTGAAAGCTGCTGGGGATTCGGCAAGCGTAAAAAGGAGGTTTGCCACAACATCCTTCGTTGGCGCATCGGCGCAGTCGAGTAATTTGTCGCGAATTTCGTCTAAGTCGAGCGGGTTGTTCATGATGATTTGGATCTGTTCCTTGCTTAGAGGCATGCGGCGAATGGTAGGCTTAATATCTTCGATAAGGTGGATAGCAGCAGCCCATATGTCGGTATCGGGAGAATCGACGTCAACGACGACGGCAAGGAGTGGCTTGAGTTTCTCGAGTTCAAGTGAGCCAGCTCGGAGATCATGTCGTATGAAGAACAGGTTTCTAGCAATATTGCCGCTTCCGTGTGGTGCTGGGAGGTTGAAAGCTGCTGAGGAGCCGGTCAGCGCAGCGAGGAGGTTTGACATAACATCCTGCGTTAGCGCATCGGTGCAGTCGGGTAATGTGTCGCGAATGTCGTCCAAGTCGAGTGGGTTATTCGTGATGATCTGGATCTGTTCCTTGCTTAGAGCCATGATTGAGACCGATGCGATGGTGTCAACAATGTGACGGTATTAACGAGTGTAACTGAGTGCGTAGTTACGTGCGTGGGTTGTGGTTCCGGATTCGTATTCGTAAATGGCTGGGCCAGTGTGCTTACGTAAGCAAGTTGAGAGGACGGGCCGTAGAGGCGGGTTGAGTCAGGCTGTATCATGAAGTGGTAAAGGAGCATCATTAAATACATACATAATTTGGTCCCTAGGAAGAAGCTTATTACGAGAGGCCTTCACAGCTTGATCTCTCGCGAACAAAAGAGTCCAGTGCTGGTGTTCAAGCGTTAGTGTTCAAGCGTCCAGGGATCCCCGTACATTTAGGGAGCACTGTATCTAACGTTACCTTAATACTGATTGTGTGTATAGATAATTTAACCCTCCCTAACATATCTTAAGTAATCTTACATAAGGGGCTTAGGTTATAAGTTGGCCTAAGGAGGGAGGGTTAAGTTACCTAAACACTTATACTAATTATAATAATCACTATTCTACCAGTGTTTAAGGGTTTAGTGCTAGTATTCAAGCGTCCAGTGCTGGTGTTCAAGCGTTTAGGGCCCTCCGTACATTCAGGGACCACCATGTCTGAACTTCAAACTCATCCATCCTTTGGTCCATCTAGCAACCTGTGACGTTCGTATTGCTCACATTGATCTTGGTCTCGTGTACGTAACGACGGTTGATGAAGCGCACCCGCTCGCCGACCTGGAACAGGAAGTCTTGGTGATGTTTTTTTGTTTTTTACAGGCAGAGGCGCCGCGATCAGGGCGAGGGCAAGTCCTCGATCCGCGAGCGGTCAAGCATCGGCGGAGCCAGCTTGGGGGCTCGGATTGCGGGGGATTCGTGATAGTTCTTGCGGGCGATTGGCGGTGCCGTCCGCCTCATCCTTGCCCCTACACGAAGTTGTCGTACGTCGCCAGCGCGGGAGTCGCCGGTTTCATCTTCTCGAGCGGGCGATGAATACCCGCCGTGAGGTCGCTCAGTCACCTGCACCCACATCCCGTGGATCAAGGAGGAGTTGAGAAAGGCCGAGATCGACGACTCCACGAGCATGACCGCGGACATCAACTCGCAGTGTGTTCTCTACTGTTTGTAGTAATTTGGGTGTGAAGGGGGGAACATTGAGAAACGTGGGGTGGAAACATAAGGAAAATTCTTGTGTGTTGTACGAACAGCAAGACTCATTCCTTTTGAACTTCCCTCAACGAACCTTGATACCCCGAACAACCTAGTCGTCCTAGATCTCATGTTTTCTATCCCTTCCTAGGGACCAAATCATATATTTATAAACCTTCCTTTCCCGCTAGAATAGATAGAAATCAAGAGCTTTTATCCCATTGATCCCCACCATTGGACGACAGGTCTCCCTCTCAACTACGCTTTTCGTCCCAGCAACGCTCACACGGCCCTCTTGATCCCCTGCTGTATGGTCACCTGAGGTTCCCTTGGGATTCGACGGCCTACGTGGCCGGTTTTGTCTGCCTCCCACCCTGCCGCCGGAGGGCTTTCCTCACCGTCTTGGGACGACCTTTGCATTGCAGCTCGTCTGGACTCGACCAGGTTCGTCCAACATGGAGACCCTGCCGCCTGAAATCACGTCAGAAGTGATTCGATACATTTCGAAACGCGACATGAAAGCCATGCGGATGGTATCTAGGAGGTTTCACGACATATCGTCTCAGCTCCTCTTCTCCAGAGTCTACGCCTCCATACACCAGCAGGACCTTGTCGTCCTTCATAAAATATCCAGCCATCCTGTGTTACGTCTAGCTGCTCAGGAAGTGGTCTACAGCGGAGTTTATTTCCTCACACCACCTCCGGAAGATAAGACAGGTTCTTCGGAGGCCAGTCTTGACCATTACTATTGCGATCGTTTCCAAGAGCAGGCTGCAGCCTTGGAAGACAAAACAAACGCCCCGACTATCTCTGCGGCTCTGGAGAGGATGCCAAATGTCCGGAGAGTGATAGTCACCAATCACTGGCGCCCTACGAGAGATTTCTTTAGTCACGCTACCTCCGAGACCAGATTCCTAGGCACAGTCAACATCCCGGATGATGCGAGATTCGGCGGGCCCCTTCACAGGGAATATCCCTTGTCTGTAGAAAAGCCTTGCGGGGATCCATTATACATTAAAGACAAGGACTCTGGTGACATTGATTTCGACTATGGGCTCTTGGTTATGTGTGAAGCAGTATCGATCGCGAGGACGCCAGTTCAAGAACTTGCAATTGACTACTATGATGGCTCACTCGAGACAGGTCACATTGGACTCTCGTATATGTGTCAAGCAGTATCGACCGCGGGGACGCCAGCTCAACAACTTGTAGTCAGCTACAATGGTGGCTCACTCGACGCAGGTCACCGTGGACTAACAGCTGGCATCTCCCCTGGCTCGCTTGGACTACTGGCAGGCGATCTGGAACGATCTTGCAGTGCTTTCCGACATCTTCGCAAAATTGCATTCAGTCTCTGCTACGCTAAGAATGATCGCGAATGGGATATCCTTATGCAGGGAAATCTCGCTATGCTTTTGACCGCAGCCAATGACTTGGAGGAGTTGACTCTCGACTTTACCAGTCCCCTTAACGAGATACCGCTGACCATGTGTGTAGGAACTCATTCTTGGCCTCGCCTCCGCCTGTTGAGGCTCTTGAGAACGGAAATACAGGAAGCAGAACTCACCGGGCTACTATGTCGGCATCGCAAGACACTTAGGGCTCTACATCTCGAAGACGTCACGCTAATGAATGGGACTTGGCAGGGAGCTGCAACCAAATGGCGTCGACGGCTCAATCTAGAGTCCGTTACATGCCATGAGTTATGGGAGGGTGAGGAAAGCGGTGGGGACGTTATGGTTCGGTGTGATGAACTCAGGAATTACATTCTTCATGGCAAGTCTGGCCCGATCATTGACCCGAAGTGGCATTGGTGGACGTCATTAGGGGCCAGTTCTCCCACGGCTTGAAATGGATGGCTACTTTGATTATCCACGATGATGGTTTTCCCACCGGGTTTTCCCATTATCTCTGTGCAAATGCAGTGGATTGATCAGTTGGTGCTTACCAACAATGCAAGGGGCAAGCATGTCTATAAGACCCTCAAATTTCCTAGGTCCTCTAGACTACACTTGTTAGTTATCAACTTAGTTTCGCACTTTCAGATTACTTATTACCTATGTGACTGCCTTGCGTCCACGCTCAATATCCACGCCCTTATCTCCTGCTAATACAATCCCTCTAGCCTTCTGGATCCCCTTAGTTGCCACCTTGACCTCGTCAAGGTACGCTACTAAGGCCTCAAGGGAAATTCCGTAAAGTTCTCCATCTTGAAGCCGAAAATGCTCCTCACCGTCCCTGTAATACACCTCGTCTATTTCAAGGTCATCTGGACCCAACTTTCTGGCCGCAGTTCTAAGCAATCTCATTAGTACGAAGGGGCTGGCCCAGGATAGGAGGTCAATGAGGCCTCAGCATTTGAGTGATTGACAAATTCTGGGTGCAACATGCATCCTAAATGTCTCCAGGTAGCCACTACTTCTTTCTCGGGAGAGTTCGGGCTGACTCCCAAGATCTCGGCAGAGATTTCTGGATGACCTTGGCATTGGCATTGGCGGTGGAGTTCTTTACGGTAACTTGGCTCTTCACAGGCATGATTGGTATTTATATACTTTTTTGAGACCCTGTCATTGACTGACCAAGCTCTGCTACTTCTATCATGCTTGGCCATCCATCGCAATGGACTTCTAGGTTATGGCTTCCCTCGAGCATCAACGTCCTGTTCTCGTGGACGCGGGACTATCAGCTCGCTATCCATGATCACCAAGGCGGGTGTGCCATCCAACATGATCGCCGTCGGCGTCAGCAGCTACGGCCGTTCGTTCGAGATGACCGCCGCGGGCTGCTGGACAGAGCCATTAATGCACTTATACGGGGCCGGATTCGGGGGCATGGAAGGGTCAGTGCACCGACACGGCCGGCTACATCTCTGACCACGAGATCGGCCAGATTCTCGCCCAGAACCCTTCGGCACAAGACCTCTGGGACGCTAACTCGTACTCCAACATTGTGGTCTTCAACGACACACAGTGGGTGGCCTACATGGACGCGGACAACAAGGCTACCCGCAAAGCCCTGTACCTGGCCCACAACTTCCTCGGGTCTGCAGATTGGGCCGTCGACCTACAGTCCGGGAGCAAGGGCGGAGACGATTCAAGCAGCGACAGCTCCTACAAGACCGTCTACGTCGACCCCGACATCTGGAACGCGGTATCGCCGCGGGTGACCGCCCCTCCCGGCGTAACGCTCATCTGGCCCCCCATGCCCCTGAGCACGCCAACGACCATCACCTTCGCCCCGTGGACCACCAGCGTGACCTACTCCAGTCTGACCACGAGCACGAAGACCCTCTCGGACGGATCCATGTCAACATATCCGGCCTACGTCTTCGTATCGTGGCTCACGGTGCTGTCAATACCTCCTGGTAAGTCGGGCCCTATCCCCATGTGCCGAAAGCTGCAATCTTGCTAACACGAAGCCAATGCAACTAGTGATGACCACGGCCATCCCCGTCTGGGGCATCTCCCTCGATACCAGCTCGACAAACGGCGTCATCATCTTGACGAGCTCCGTGCAGCCGCCACCCTTCACCGTCACCATCACCCCGTAAGTACAAGCAAGCCGTAGCTTCCGATGCCGCCTCGGGCAGGAATACCTTCATCCAGGCTAACCTCGCGCCACCTCGTCCAGGGTCATGAGCGGCACCGAGTCCGTGATTGGGGCCACCGAGACGACGACAAGCTCAGGCGCAGTTATCATCCGGGGCTCCGAGACCTACTCTCAGTCCGTGCAGACGCAAACCAAGGGCGAAAGCACCACCATCATTGGGGGGGTGACGTTGCCGCCCGTGGTCGTAACCGTCACGCCCAACCCGCATCCCATAACCACGCCTACGCCCGGGACCACGGACCCCGTCATCAACTCTAAGACGATTTCTTGGACGTCGTCGGGCACGACCGCGGAGCCCACCGCTGCAGCGGGCTGCATTGGGTGCGGCACCATTTGTAAGACTCCGAGTGCATGCGTGAAGTGCTTCTCATCACCGGCCCAACTGACACCTTTTCAGGTCTCTTGTTCTGCAACCCCGCCTGCCCCTTCTGCCCGCCCGGTGCGTTTAGCGACCTCAACAGCAGCGGAAGCAGCAGTGACCCCAATGATGATGACGACGACGACGACGACGAAGATGCTACGTACACAATCATGTTCGACTCTATGGCCGATGATGCGTTTCCGACAGCGTTCGTGACTGCTGCTGACCTGTCGTCCATCTATTCCGAGCAAGAGTCCATGTTCAGCTCCTTGTTCAGCCTGAGCACCACGTCGACGTCGAAAACGTCGACTTCTACTACCACAAAGACTACGGAGCTGCCTACCCCCACACCGACGGCCGACGGCATGTTCTGGGACATGATATTTTTCTATACGTTCGAGATCTACAATATTGAAGGGTGGGCGATGGACGGCGGCGACTCGTTGCACGATGAGGAGAGGGGATGCGGCGCTTTGACGGGCTGGGACTGGAACAACGCCACCTCGGATACGGCCGCGTACGTGTACTTCAACCTGCCCTTCTTCATGAAGTTAGGATGCGTCGAGCGTGCCATTGTCTCGGCGGGCGGGCCCTCGATCTCGTGCGACGGCCAGGGTCTGAAGAAGCGAGAGGCCGACGATGCGGAGGACCCAGCGGCCCTCCCTGCCGGTCCGCCCGTAAGACGGGACGGCCTAACGCCGGGCGGCAAGGTCAGGATGGAGCCAGCCTTCCCGCCGTACACGGAGGCGCAGCTGCAGGAGTTCGAGGACTACTATAAGAACATACAGCCTACGCCGTCACAGCATAGCCATGTGCCCATAACTTGGGGGGGCCACAAGCACGACGAGCACGCCCGTCACGACGGTGCCCATCACGTCTGCGCCCGTAACGGCCGCTGCCCCGACTAGCCTGGTGGGTTGCTTAGACCTGTAGGAGGGCCCTTTTAGGAGATAAAACTAGTTATCCTATTGATTGATGGCTTTGCGCCTTAACGTCGCGACCCCAACTTTCTGCGCACCCCTGCACCCCTGCACCTTGACTAAGATGACTGAGACTTTAAGGCTGTATCACTCTATTAATACCACATTAAACTACTAGATATAAAGAGAGTATTCATTATGTTATCCATTAGTAAATTAGCTACCTCTTTTATTACCTCCCTATAACGGTTAACCTAGGGGTATAGGGTAGGTCTAAGTGTAGTTATAATCGAATGGGGCTGGACCCTTAAATACTAGCACTAGACCCTTAAACACTAATAGAATAGCGACCATTATGATTAGTTTGAGTGTTTAGCTAACCTAACCCTGCCTTGGGCTAACTTATAGCTTAAGCCCCTCATTAGTGTGAGACCCAGTCTCTCAGCAATGTCAACAGTGGTTATGTGAGCGTGATAATGCAAGGTCTTAATCATGACACGCTGCTGTTAGATCGCCGGCCAGCGGTTAGGGCAGTACGTACAGCTGTGGGGCCCAAATTGAGGTAGCCAACCAGCAAAGGAGGGGTTCGACCCCCACAACTCTTCCCCTTCGCAACCCCACTCCACTACACCACCACAATGTCCAACGGATTGGAGAAGGGCGCTCTCGAGCAAGTCGCCCTTGACTCTGAGGTGGGCACGCGCAGCCCGAACGGAGGGAAAGGTACGAGAAAACGAAAACGCCCTGCTGGACACAACGGCCCCCGCGCGCTTGCTAAAACCTCTCTCAGATGCCTCCGAGATTATCATCCCCTCGCAACCGTCCAGTCTGCCCGGACCTGGAATCCTGACTGTTCGGCTCCACCAAGCTCTCGGACTGGGCCTGCCAGATCCGAGCTCAGCGTCCTCGGGTGGTGTCACATCCAGGCGAGAGTTGCCTTACGCCATCCTGGAATGCGACCGGTTCCAAGTATCTGCCGACGCCTTGGGTTGGTCGAGTCGAGGCAGCGCCTCATGGGATCCAGCCAAGGTCTTCAAGTTTGATGTTTCTGCATCGTCCGATCTGACCTTGCACCTGTTCATCAGCAGCCCCGATGCTTCGGGAGAACCCCGCGCCATGCCCCTGGGGTCGATCAGCCTGGACCCGTTCCTGCAATCCCGGGCTCCGGGTTTAACGCGGGTCGATATCCAAAACGGCACCGGGAGTGTCACCCTTGAGATCTCCTACCTCGAAGAAAAGGTACCGCTACCGCCCTTGGGGGATTCCAAGGTGTGGCGCGTCTTGACGACGGTCAATACCGGTGATCTTATCCATGTCGAAAAACGAGACACCCATCGGACCTACGCCATGGTAACGCTCCCCACAACCAACTGTCTTCCCAGCCCCGAGGCCCCATCATACAGCCACCCCTTCATCACCCCGCTCAAATTCAAGCTCGAGTCGCCCGAGGGACTGCACCTGCTCTCTCCGCTGGCCAGCGGTGGACACCTATTCGGCCACCTTCAAAGAGAACGGCGGTTTGCCGTCGACAAGGCGAGATTTTACGTTGCTGAGCTCGTTTGTCTGCTCGAGTACCTGCACGACAGGCGCATTGTTGCCTCCATCAAGCCGGAAAACATCCTGATTGATGCCCTCGGCCACATCAGTCTATGCACCCCTGGGCTTTTCGGGTTGGACATGCAGGACGGAGGTGGCATCATACCTGGCACGCCGGAATACCCGGCCCCCGAGCTTCTTCTCGGCCACGCGGCTTCCCGGATGGCGGATTGGTGGACCTTGGGTATCCTCCTAAACGAAAGTTGACCGGCCTGCCCCCATTCTATCACAAGGACGCCGACCAGAGGCAGCAGAGGATTGTCGGCCAAGGCTTACAGTTCCCCGACGAGCTTCCGTCGGCCGCCGCGGATGTCTTAATTCGACTTCTCGATAAGGACCCCGCCCGACGTCTAGGAGCAGGCGGGGTGTCCGAAGTACAATCTCACGCCTTCTTCCACGGCATCAAGTGGAATGAGGTCCAGCAGAAGAACCCAACCCCCTTCAAGCCCAGCAACATAGCAACGGGCTTCCCCATCGAGCCCAGAACTCCCAGAAACCCCAGAACCCCCAAGACCCCCCCAGACCCATGGACAGGAGGCCCATGGTCAGGAGTGCGACGGCAGTCTCAGGGGCTTATATACGAGCGAGTGGATTTCGGCCCGTGTGTCTTCTGGGAGCAGGTAGGTCGGGTCCGCGACAGCGCCGGAGGCCATGCCTCAGACCAGGCTTCCTCTACATCGACATCCGAGGATGATGGATGGGACGTGCTGTGGCAGCCAGCATCTCGACAGTTCCATTTCAAGAATCGCCTGACCAACGAAGAGCGCGCAGCCGATGTTCAAGTCGCAGGCCGTTCCGACCCAACATCCAACGAGCTTCCCAGCCAGGGCCAGGTGGAGGCAGCTCTTGCGCTTGCGTTGGAGCTGGGATGCGGCGAACGTGTCATCTCAAAACTCGTCGAGCACGGCGTCAACTTGAACGCCCCGATTCTCAAGTACGAAGTAACAAACTCGACGCTGCCCGAAACCGTGGAAACGATGCCTGCCACGCCGCTGGACTGGGCCGTCCAACACGCCAAGGCCGATCTCGTCAATCTCTTCCTCGACATGGGCGCCGATCCAAACTCAACCGCCCACGCAATACAGGGGCCTGCACTGGTAAACGCCGTCAGGAGAAGGAACCTGCAGCTCGTGGACATGCTCGTGGGGAGAACCGACAGGGTCTCATCGACCAGAAGCCTTGCCCTGGCAGTGGACCAGGCGGATACTACCATCGTCAACACCCTACTAGCAAACGGCGTTCGCTGCGAATTCGAAGAATCCGACAGGCCCCGGCCCCCAAATCCCAATCATTACGACAGCTGCACCTTTGGATGCACCCCGGAACTCGAAGCGGAACACTTCATCCCCCCTCTCGTCCGGGCAGCTCAGCTGGGCAACGCGGACCTGGTCCGGTTACTCCTCACACATGGCGCCGATGCCAACGTCAGCTACCACGGCCTAACCAGCGGTCGTCAGGAACCGGGGGACCCAGCCCAGATAACGCCAGCTCCCACTCCCCAGTTCTCCTGCGGAAGGGTCGCACAGCTGGCCATGGAACTGGGCTATTCCGAAGTTGTCCAGTTGCTGCTAAAGAGCGGCGCGGATATCCATCTCGCCCAACCCAGCTGGCCCGTGCCGGGTCATACTTGCAAGTTGGTGCCAAGGACTGTATATCTCGAGGTGACGGCTGGCCTGGAGGCCGATCGCCTTTTGCTCCCCTCTGGCACTAAGTTTAGTAACAGCCAGGATGGGGCGTAGACATGGAGAAGGGAGGGATCGCCGGGGATAGAGAAGCCATGATGGGGAAATAATGCCGGGAGGGAGAAGAAAAGTGGTTGCAGGAGGAATGATGCTGCCTAAGGGAAAGTTGGGTGGTGGGGATGCGCGCCCAGATCGGCTGTGTATGTTTCGGTTAACGGTTGACGACAAAAGGTACCTCCATTAGCGCAGGAATCGCCGTACGTAGCCAATGTACCAACTGTCCAGATTATGCAATCGCGCCCGGCCTTAGGTCCCTAAGTTATAGGTAGGCGCCCTATGGCTCTAGGCTCTTAGGTCCTTACCTTAGGTCCTCTAGCTTTAGGGCCCTTAGGTCCTTAGGTCTCCTAGCTCTCTCAACCAACGAGCAAAGGCAATAAAAACCCCGAGTCCACCTGGTTCAAAGTTGAAAAGTATTATATCATATGGTGGGAAACTTATTAATGCTTAATATAATAAACTCACCGGTAAAGATTGCATCTCGGTAGAAGAAAAGTCTTTCTTATGCTTCTATAACGATCCTAACCCTAACCGCTTGATCCCAATGCTTCTATGAAGTCGTTTATTTATATGTATATCTAAAGACGCTTCGTAATGCACTTCTAAATCTTCATGCCTTATCCATGCGGTTGAAGCTTATCGATAACGCACCCACCGAGGCCAACACCGTGCCTACATCCGCTGTCCATCCTCAATGTTAACTTTCTCTCCTTCAATCAATTCTCCTACACAGTTCCGATGTCTCGAACTCCCTCATCTAGTAGCAGCTATCATCAGACCATTGCACAGCTCGGCAAGGCCCACCCATTCCTCATGGAGAGACAATTCTAATAAATGTGCAGAGGCCATCACAATTCAGTATGATGGCCACGACCGTCTGTGGCAGCAACTGGGGGCCGTTCCCATTGACACCCCTCTCGCAAGAGTCCAAGGGATTTCACCCGATAACTTCAAGAAATGGGACGACCAGCGACCGAGAGGGTGGCGACTGTTCTTCTACTCAACCGAAACCGAAACCCTCATCGTCAAATTTCCCTCTCAAGGACATGAGGTTCTTCACACTCGAATTAACGATCAAATTGCCCATGCTTCTGTCGCAAGTGGTTTACTTTATGACAGCCGTTCATATGGTTCCACCACGTACTTTGCACGTGCAACTGGAAGTCTGACAGCAGCTGGAGAGGGGGATTCTTCCTTTGGAGTTATTCCGGGAAGCCGTAACAACAGGTTTCCAACCATTGTCATCGAGGCTGGATGGTCCCAAACTTGGGCAGCAATTCGTGCCAAAATGCATTGGTGGTTCGACGTCTCGAACAGAGCAGTCAGGATTGTGGTTTTGGCCGTGGCATCTCGGAACCAACGGCAGATAACACTGGAGAAGTGGAAAATCGGCGAGGGAACCCCTTCCTCTGCTGCTTCGTTAGTGCCTGTTTGCCGCCAGACAGTCGTCATTACCCGAACTCCCGGAACCAGCAATGCCCCAGCGTCGTATCGGGTGGCTGGTGCTCCTTTTAGACTCGAGTTTCAAGACGTCTTGCTTCGAGCCCCAGTGCCTCCTCAGACCGACTTGCTTCTCAACGACGCATTCTTGCGACATTACGCCTACCTTGCTTGGGATGGATTCGAGCAAACCCAAGGAGACCTAAGAGCCCTAAAGCCATAGGGAACCTAAGGCCCTAGAGCTATAGGGGACCTAGGGACCTAAGAGCCCTAAAGCTAGAGGACCTGAGGTAAGGACCTAAGAGCCTAGAGCCATAGGGCGCCTACCTGTAGGGACCCAAGGCCGGGCGCGGTTGCATAATCTGGACAAGCATTGAGCCATGGCGCGGGTTTACTAGTCTAACGGCCAAATTCATTATCATCTGTGTCAATCCTCCCTTCGACAACCGATAGACAGTCAAGACGCCATAGATGAACGCTGAATCCTCATGTCATCGGGAGACGGCCTGATGTCAGTCCGTCGCCGATGCTCGGGAGAACCGAGCCGGCCAGAACACAGCGAACGACGACGATGGCCAGCGCTCCTACCCGCGAAACGACAACACCGGAATTCCCCTCGACAGTATCGTCACACCACGAAAGCTCAAGCGAGCCCGGGACCGTATCGACGCCCTCCCCTCCCTAGATCCGGAAAGTGATCGGTTCATCGAAGATACGTCCGCCACCTCCGCCCCCGAGAACCATCCGAGTCGCCGAATCGTGCCGCGGACGACACTTTCCACACCATCCCCGTCGAAGTGAAGGAGGGCTACCGATGTCCAGGACGACCGAGGCCAGGATCAAGACCACACACCACGAGCTCCCGCGCTGCACTCTGAAAAGGGACATTTGCGTCACCAGCCTTGGCGCCGCCGCCGGGCCGCCGGGCGCCATCAAAGATGCGCTGCGCTGCATTCGTTGACTCGAACGAAGTCGGGGGCATCTTACACCGCGACTCATCATCCCTTCCGATTCTAGCGATGATCCAGACCTGCAACGCATGCTGCCCGAGTTTGATCTTGAAGACGATGCCTTCGCAACGAATCTAGAAGCAAGTCGTCTCCGATCCGAGGATGTGTATAGCGCTGCCCGCAATGCCCGGCGCTGCTCTGAGATGGATCGGGAAGACGCTGTCTAGAACGCCGAAGTCCGCAGCTCCGGGCCGGAGTTGGCACTCGGCGCAATGGAAATAGCTCCGGTTGCTTCTGCGTCAGGTGGCAAGGAGACGCAGCGACATCACTGGTGCAAATGGCGGTGGCCCAGAGACATCTGCTTCCATCGACCGCTACGTGAATGACGCCCTGGGCAAGTTGCAAGCGCTTCACGGGATCCTGATTCGGGGCCACGACTGGTACTATGTCGCCAGCTCCCCGGAGGAATTGACATGGCCGACGCCCAAAAGAACGGTGCGTCTTCTCATCCCGTCTCGATCTTTCTGGTCTGCTAACCCATCCGCCATCCGTGTAGATTCTCTGGCTCGACAAGCGGATTGGCAGCACCGGCTCTGAGCTTGGCATCCATCACATTGCCGCCTTCTTGGGGTACTTGAAGACTTGGTCTGCCGAGACTTGCTGGCCATGGTTCAAGCGTTACATGCTTCTTGTAGATGACGACCAACGCGACGACGAGGAGCACCCACTCGCGAGAAAGCAGCAACACGGTGGAGTGAGAGTCAAGGAGAACACATGAAGTTTGTGACGTTTGTGTGAGGTAACGACGCGGGTCTTGTACTGAGTGGCTTCGGCAGGCCTCTAGGTGCTGAAATATTGAAGATCAGGGCGGTCAGTTTCATCCGCCACGTCTCTAGGATATCGCCACTGACCATATTGCAACAGCTGCGACCAGAAGCCAAGTGCCCCCGAATGCAAGAGCATCTTCTACACACTTCGAGACTTGAGAATCCACCTCGACACCCGCTCCATGTGCAACAAGCCGACTCCTCCCCTGTCGACCGTCATCGTCCGAGAACTGTTCACGGGGCTGATGACGCTGGCGTGTCTGGTAGACGAGGCTCTCAGGCGCACGGGTTCGAAGGGGAGGCATACGTTGGTCATGCAACGCACCATGGACTAGATTTTGATTCGGAACCGTAAACACGTGAGTACATTGGTTGGCTACGGGATCCAACTTGGCTCATTGCTTCTCCAGTTCAGTCAACTTTCGGCTACTATATGGGGACTAGCAGACAGCTTTGGAACCAAACTGAGGGAACATCTGCTGCTTAAGCTTCAGCAGCTTCAGCAGGCCCAGGAGTCTCACGAGCACCACGAGCCTCAGGACCCTCAGGACCCTCCGGAGGTTCTCTGGAGGTCCTCCGGAGGCGACGCAGTCGAGCCCTTCTCGCTACGCTCGATGTATTAGCAAGATATATACCAGCTAACTCTAACCTGAACCCTACCCATACCCCCACCCCCTAGCCCTAACCCCTAAGAGCTGCTTAGCCTTTAGGTAAAGGAATTATATTCTTTTCTCCCTCCAAGGGGCCTACAGCGCTGATGCCTACGGCGCTAACGATTCAACCCTTCAAAAGCCCTCTAAAAGCGACTGCATCGAGCCTTTCTCACTACGCTCAGGTTCAGTGTTGGAAGGAGGTACTGCAGCCCTTCACTAAAGTGAGAGACTGCAAGCATACCATATAGCTTTGCCCAATGAAATGCACATATGGCTCAACTCAACGCCAGAATGAACGCACGCATGGCTCAACACGCTGCTGGAATTAACGCCCAGATGGTTCAACTTAACGCTCAAATAAACGCGCGTATAGCTCGACTTGAGGCAGACATGGCTCAAATTCAGTACCAGCTGCACGCCGTTAACAACCGGCTCATTACAATCAGTACACTGTTTGTCTACCTTTTTCCCCATCTTCATGAAACAGTACTAATGTTTCTAGGCAATACAATATGACAATGTCATTCATGAACCATGACAACAAAACTCAGAATGACATACCAGTCCTCCTTCCTCTTCGAAATGTGGCAACAGGTGAGATTGCATTTGGGTTCCCAAATACTCTACAAGAAATGAATAACCTTAATGGTATGTATGCATTCTCTTATCTGTTGATTGTAACACTAATAACATTTTAGAACGAAACCTCAATCGGATCTTGGAGGAGGTTAGAGTCATCCTAGAGCCTGGTGTTCCGCGAGAGTTGAAACGGAAGACACTGTTGTCAAAATGGATTCAGTAAGGAGGCATACCTGGTAGTCTAGTAGTCGCATTGCAGAAAGTTTAAATACCCAAAGATGTGTGAAGATTAACATGTCTCAAAAGTGCAAACGCGTGAAGGAATACTGACGTGTTGCTAGGCATAACAGAGTGTCAATTAACTCGGTACTTTGATTTTGCCATTTCTTTTCTCAATTGTGGTAGCGTTTGTGAATACCCTGATTCTATGACCAAGGTTGGCCAAGATCCATGACGACCACGTCCTCGTTTTGGACCTCCAGATGAGTCGCATTCTCCACCGCTAGGGCGGTCCTGTGTTGCTTGAAACGTTGTGGCGCCCTTTAGGAACCAAGCCCTCTCCAACCCCATTCGACAAATCGCCTGATCAGTCTTACGCCAAAGGAACAAATGAAGTCTTTCGTGATGTTCAGTTGGGATGGTGAGAATGAGCGTCTTAGTTGCAGCGTCGAAGTGTCGGAACCGGGGGCTTCCTCGTTCCCCTCTTGCCTGCTCAATTGCATCGAACTGCTTGGTGGATACACCTTAAGCAAGATTAGAAAAAGAACAACATTGTATATATGCTTGCTTACCAGAGACAGTAAGAGAATCTCCGGGAGTGCGCCTGATTTCCTCGAATAGATTCTCTATGGTGGTGAATTGGATGGCCGGGGATGCCGTGTCTAGCGATGCCGGACCCGGCGATGGTGCCGTCGAAGGTTTGGTAGTGACGGTCGCCAGAGCCATGGACGAATCTCGTGACCGTGCAAGATCGGTCGGTGATGGAGAAGTCATGGTGGGAAGAGAATGCCTGTGTGGTGGAAGAGAACGAGGCGGTGGCGGGAGGGGGAAGAAAAGTGGTTGCAGGAGGAAGACGAAGTCGTGCTGGAAGGGAGAGGCCAAATGATGGCCAGGGGCAGTGTATGATGCGCCGATCTGGTGAATGATGGTTGTGGGAGGAGGATGACGATACAAGAAGTAAAAAAGTAAGAGACGTTTTGTTTGTTTGCCACAGCTGTCAGCAGCTACTGGGCGCGGGGTTAGCTGGCAAGGACGGACGGCCTTTGTCGAACTTTTACCGTCAGGCCACGTCGCCAAAAACACCCAAAATGAACCCTTATTTTCCTGGCAAGGAGGAGGAGGAGGAGAATTGTCAGGGTATGGAGCGCGAGGCCTCGATTTATCGCATGGTCGGAGCCGCCACTTTTATCCCAGAGTTGATTACTTAGGACCCTAAGTCTTGCACCCTAACGTTGAAAAACTACCCTAATGGAGATCTAGAGAGCTACATTCAAGGCTGTTGGCATGGGCGTTTCGCGGCTACGGAATAGGTTGTGCAGGCACTAGTCAATGAGGCAGGGCTGATTTCGGTGTTATGATATTGGACGTGTTTAGATTTCCCTAGCAATATGAAGCCGCTGCTGCAGCCCAAGATGGCAGACGTCACATATTCGGAAGAATGTGCTTGCTCGTAGACTTATACCAGGTGCATCCGGGCCAGAATGGATGTATTTTTCATTTAAGCTAGACCCTTCAGACTGTCTAGGAGACTGCCAAGCAAACCTTGGACCTAATCCTCCATGCCACCCTCCATGCCGCCCTCATCCATTGCGTCTCATCCTCCAGATACACTCTCCAAGCACTTGAAGCCTCTGGATGCTAACAATGATATCGCCTTCTCCCTGACCTGGCTGACGCAAGAACAAAAGGTCAAACTCAAGTTGCAATGCCCCTCCAGTGACATGCGATAGAGGATTGCTAGGGTTCTGATTGTCCGTAATGGTGATGACCTGGGTGCAAGTAGGCTCGAGCTGGGCTGCCGCCTGCGTGGCGGCGGCGCCTGGTTGGATCTGACCTGGGACCTCGACATACTTCTCGATGATGATGCTTCTTGTGCTTTGCTCGAGCTTGACCAGAAGAACAATCTTGACCTGGTGATCTGACGCTCCGAACCACCATTCTGGTAGGGACTGTGAATGCCCTGATTCGATTACCAAGGTTGGCCAAGCTTGACCATGACCACGTTGTGGAAATGGACCTCCTGATGAGTCGGCTTCTCCGACATCACCATTAGGGCGGTTCTGTATTGCTCGAAGAGTCGTACAACCCATTGGCCCCCAGGCATCACGTAACCCCATTTGAGAAATCTCGTAATGAATGTCCCCATAAATCCACAAATGAAGTCTTTCGTTTAGTGCAGTTGGGATAACGATGATAAGGATCTTAGTAGCAGGGCAATACCGTCGGATCCGGGGGCTTCTCCGTTCTCCTCTCACCTCCTCGATCTCTGCAAAATCCACAACGGACACACCTTAATCAAGATTAGTAAAAGAACAATATTGTAGATATGCTTACTTACCAGAGACAGTCAGAGACTCTTCAACAGTGTCGTTGATGTCTTGAAACAGCCATTTGACGGTGGCGAATTGGATCGCCGTGCCTAGCGATGCCGGACAAGCCATGATGGGGAAATAAGGCCTGCGTGGTGGGAGAGAGAAGAAAAGTGGTTGCAGAAGAAATGATGATGCGAAGATGATGCCAAGAAGAAGGAAAGTTTTAGAAGGAAAGTTGGGTCGTGGGTGCGTGGCTTAACTTCGGCATGGGGACAATGCTTTGATTGAGGCAGCAAGGCAGCAGTGAATACAACTTGAACTGTTGGCCTGCGCAAACTCCAATACTCAACGAGTAGGCACAACAACCGTATCGTGGTGTAAAGCGCAGTGGTTACTAGGAGTAATAGAAAGAGATGGGTTAAGCCCATCTCTTATACCTATTCTACAACTGCTGCCTAATCTATCATTCACCAGCTTGTTTGGTGTTCTGCGGCTCGTTCAGCTGCTTGTTCAGCTGCTTGTTCGATCGCACATATAAAGTTTTCTGTCAAACATGCCCACGTCTATCACGTGATCCCTCAAGCAGGTTCACAATACGCAGGCCAACTCTAATTAATGAGCACCTCTGTCCTCTCGGGCTCCGTAGCGGTTCGGCAGTGGGAAAGGGCCCGACCTTGGCGGGTTCGGTAGTTGTGCTTAGCGAGCTCCCCCCCCCCTGGAACCAACTCCTTAGCGGCCAGCACGCCACTTACAGCTGTGGGCTCCATCTTAAAGAAACAAGGATGAGTACGTACGGCAGCATCAGTTGAACGGGATCCCCGCCGCAGCTGTTTGTCACAGCTAGAATTGCAGTTCTGACAGTCGTTACAGTTCGCATCGCAGCTTGAAGATGGGTCATTGCCGGCATGTGCCACCGGACCATGCAGCGCCAACACCAACATGCGCTCGACGCATATTTAGGCCCATGTTCTCTCTCGGTTGACGGCTGCAGACAAAAGGTACATCCGTTAGCGTAGGAACCGCCGCATAGCTAATGTACCTTCCGTCCGCATCTTATGCAAGGTCGCTTCAACGTAGACCCGCTTCCAACACGCAACCGTCAACCGAAAACATGCGCAGCCGATCTGGGCTTTGGCATTAATGTTCACTTGAATTACACATGAGCAAATATTGCTTCTAGTTCCCTAACTTCACTCAGAAACCCGTGCCTGCCCATGGTAGTCTTCTTGACCTGTTTCCCGTGTCCACCCTCCGCCGCCCATGCCCGTTTGTTTGGAGTCATGGGCGCCAGGGGTCGGCGTTGCGGATGGAGCATCTCCGCCCGCTCAAAGTCAATCACCATGACGCCAGTCTCCTCGCTGAACAGCATGTTCGGTTCCCGCACATCGTTCTGGCGAACGCGCTGTCGATGGACAGCTTGCAAGGACCGAATGGCCATTTCGCGTAGCTTGCCCCTCGGGACTCCCGCCGCCTCTGCTTCCGAGATGCTGCATCCTCCCCACGATAGCAGCGTCATGTATACCACGTACACCCGGTGATCGTAGTAGTAGATTTTCTGCATCTGGCGAAGATCGATGGTACCCAGAAATACTGGCACGTTTCTGCCCTGGGCGGGGAGAAGACGTTTGTACACGTTCGCCTCGTGCTCGAGATCGGGGATGAAGGCTTGCACCGTGCCTTTGCTGACGAAAGTATAGCCGTATGCAAGCAGCGTCACCTTGAACAGCACCCCGCGCGCGCCACCATACCCCAGCGGCGTGATGCCATGGTCAAGCGATTGTTTGAGCTGCTGATGAAGCATCTGGAGCCACTGCGTGTGATCCACAGGATGACAATCGCCACCCCTTCGGTGAAGAACCACGTTCGGGCATGTTGGGTCCAGGTTCCGTCCCTCGATCAGGCCAAGCAGGCATTTTTGCGTGCAGTATGGACGGTTTCGCTGAGAGACGGCACAGGTCTCTGCCTCGGTCCCGGCTTCGGCATCATCGGCCCCTTTGCCTCCGCCTCCTCGTGGCCGTCGCGCGAGGATCCGCTGGCTCCTTCGGGGTGCAGGTTTCCCTGCACTCGGCGTCGGTGTTGCTGGTGGCTTGGACGACTCTTCATCATCATCCGACGGTTGCGGGTGGTTGTCTCCCTCGGGGGGGCGATCATCACATTGGGCTTGAGTAAAGAGACGCCTCCTTAGGCGGTTGATGATGGGTGACCGGTCGACATTTTGATACGTTGTAGGCTTAGGAATAAACGAAGCGTCCGATGAGGCATTTCGTTCATTATCGGGTACGGTCCGTACTGTTGTTTCGAAATCTTCCGCCCAGGTATGCAGAGCCTGTGTTGCCCTCTGTCGTTCCTCTTGCCCATGTTCGCCCCGTGTTCCCAGGACCAAAAGTGTGAAAGCCAGGTACTGGCCTACAGCCGTGCAGAGATGCAGCTGATCGGAGCGCGCTGCCGCCTCATAGCCAGGCTCAGCCAGGTGGTAATAGAGTGTGCCAGGATCGTCATCCCAATCGATCATAAGGAATACAATCGCCTCGCCTGTGGTGAGGAGACTGTGCTCAAGACCGCCCTCAATCATGTAGTGATACGTTTGTGTGATGGCAGATGCTGTGAGCCTCTCTGCATAGTATTGGAATCGAGCGGCGGGATCGACTGAGGTTGGGATTGTCTTCCGATTGACAACCTCCTTGTAAATGTCCATTGGACGGAGACCAAGACGAAGGTGAGGAGCCGTCAACTTATGAGGCGGCTTGTACTCAGAGACGTATAGCATAGTGCGTCTTGATGATGTTAGATCGTTGGATCGGTAGATGCAGATTTGATCGGCGCGTAGCTGATAGGGATCGTATCGCTGGTTGGGTGTTTGCGGCGGTGTTGACGGCGTATCTCTCTCCAGCACTTCCTCGGCGACGTCACTAATCGCATGGGGGTGATTTTCGAAGATGATTCCGTTGCCGATGTTGAAGGCACGGGATGTCTCCGGGACGTTTTTCAGGTGCTCGATAATGTTTCGGACCGGGTCTTCCACGCTGTTATGGAGGAAGTATTCGAGTGTCTTCTCATCGGCGACCTTTCGTCTCGAAATCCTCTTCCCAAGCCCCTCCAGAAAGTTCTTATTCTCGAAGATGCGTGTCTCAAGAGGGAAGACGGCGCTGAGAGTATCGAAGATGGTGCTCTGGTTGGCAAGGAAATCGGACCATGGTTGGATTTTGGTAGGGCACCACTTGTTTCGGGGATTCGTTATAGGGCCCTTGGATGTCAATCTTAAATCTGTTTCGATAGTAAATCGGGAGAATACTGATGTATGGCAAGCGGCAATGTACTCGTCAAGGGTGGTTGGTCGTGTCCGTTGCTCCTCTCGTTCGGCTCGTTCTTGCTGTACTTGTCTCTCTCGCTCGGCTTCCTCGGCTCGTCGTTGTTCGTTGTCGGCGCGTTGTCGCTCTTCTTGGCGCCCTCTCTCGGCTTCGGAGGCGCGTTGTTGTGCTTCTAGAAGGAGCCTTTGAAGCTCTTCCACGCTGTTTGGATCACCCATCGTCAGGGTCACAGATGCCGACCGAGCGATGTGCGTGGGAGGTTGGCAAGTTGGCCACCCGTTGCGGTTGACCGCCCCCACTTTTATTGACTGGATCAATAGTCGGCCCGCGCCCAGACCTACCCTATACCCCTAAGTTAGAAAGCGGCAGAGGAGCGACAGATCTTAGAAGATGGCGACGTAAGCTGCACTAGCATGATTGATGCCATCGACAGTTGGCTGGCAGAGGTTCGTCTGCTTTATTTGGCGGTCGAGTTAGCGTACGCAAACGCTATAGGGATGCTGCCTCTTATTATCCTTTAGGTCTCCTTCTTTGGTTCAACTACTCGACCATAACGCTCAAGACGGATGAGTTTAATCAAGAGATATAAACTAGCATAGGAGGTAGTTATCTTACCATCATCACGCTATGTTACCTCGACTAACCACAATTCGTAGATCACATTGCCTGTGTCAATTAGTTCCTGTCCGGAGGCAGCCTCGTCGACGCGGAGGAAAAGCCTTCCCTTCAAACAGCATTCACCACCAACGCGACGCCGGACAGACGGTAACAGCAGGCAATCATTTCCACGACAAGACATGGTTCATGATACGAAGCGGAGCGCAATCGTTCACTGGCTGACCACGATTCAACCTTGCGAATCCTTCTTTTCCCCGTCTGACTCGAGTCCAAGCGACAACGCCCGCCAACACAACCGCCTTCACGACGATTCCTCCGCATCGCAACGGGATCTACGACGGCCCCGCAAGCGCCTCCGACTCTCCAAGACAGACGATACCGTCGTCGCATCGCTTCCAACGCCTTCACTTTCCTCGCCAGGCCCTCCGACCAAGCCTACCACAGCATCCAACGCTGCCGCCATGACCCGGCCGGACAAGCGACATCGCGACGACGGGGATGACGACGACGACGACCGCATCGACCAAGCTTCTAGGGGCGACCACGACGAAGACATCTTTGTAACCCCCAGGCCGGATCGAACCCTCGCCGACCTGGAGAGCCTCGTGAGCACATCGACCCGTGGCTCGAGACAATCAGCCTCGTCAGCGTCGCGAAGATCGTCGCCCAGAAAACAGATGCGCACGGCGGAGCGCGTCTCCAAGGGTTTTGTACACGAAAAGTTCTCCCAGAACAGGGAAAAGCTGGGCCCCTCGCTCTCAAGGTTACTTGGCAAGTTGGAGGGAATCGACAGCGGCGTGGGTATACTCCCCGCAGCAGCAAAGGAAGAGGTATGAACAATGTTTATCCTGGGGAACCCTGACTCAATGCGCTTCATCGCTAACATCCATGCCAATAACAGCTCGCCCACCTTCACATTCCCGATTACGCATACAATGCGACCGACAGACAGCCGCCATTACTCCCCCGTCTTCCAGACCCCAACTTCATCAAGCGAATCCTGAAACGCGCTGCCGAATGCGAGATCGAGAGAGAGGGCGAGTGTTCCTGGAATATGGACGTCCATGCACCGCTGCTATCGTGGGTTTGCCGTCCAGATGATGTTGCAGGCTTGGTCGACTTTAGATGCTGGTAAGAGCCGCCGCCCCTCGTCTTCTGCCATCGCCCGGCAGACCAGGAGTCTGAACCTACCTCTGAATTGACAAGCTAACCCTAGGCCAATAAAGTACATCAGCCACGGTCCACCCTGACTACCAACCAAAAGGCTTTCCATCCGAGATGGTAGACTTTTGCATGGTTATCCGACCCCCGAGGGGTAGCATCGAAGACGTCACGATCGATGCCCTTACGGACTCGATGCCCGGGAGATCCATCAACCACAGCGACTCGGGCAATTTTACACGAAATCCCATCGCCGTCTCGTTCGAAACTACGCGTTCCGACGGAGACGGGGATAAGTCGATTCTCCAGATGGGTACATGGCACTCGTGCCAATGGAGGAGTCTCCGGAAACTCGCCCACGGGCCTCTCGAGAACGAGCTTGACTTCCTCCCTGGAGTGATGGTCCTCGGCCATGAATGGTCGCTTGTGGCTAGTGTCCCCGGCCCATCTGAGCAGTCCGTTATTTACACCAGACAACGTATAGGAACGACCGAGACTGAGGTGGGAATATACAAGCTCTTAGAGGCGCTGCAACTCCTATGTGACTGGACGGCCACTGAATATTGGCCAGCGTTTAAGACTGGGATATTAAGGCTCCTAGAGACTTAACTATACCATTATTTTAACTGCCCTATACTATAATTAGTTATTTAATGAGCTTTTATAAACAACGCTATTTTCTTCGCGAGACGAGATGTGCTTAGGTGCTATTCATGGAGTTCAAACAAGATGCAATAAGTCTTGGGGATAAGCTTGTGATTAAACGTTGTGTTACGCATTCGGATGAGGTGTTTATTAACGAATGTGATAGCCTAGTTCTGGTTATGTTAGGGACAATATTATCAAAAACCGCGGATAAGTTAGCTGGTAATTCTGGCCTTATGGTTCTCCACGTCACAATGTTATCTGGACGGACCAGAATCGCGCCTCCGTTCTTGATCTCTTTGACACGCGACCACTGTAACTCCAGGTCGCAGTACTCTTCTTCAAGTCCGGCACAGCGGCTCAACGATGCGAGCAATTTTCAAACTGATGGACCTAGACTTTGCTGCACTTCGAGCTGCCTCGGCCCAGGCTTAGCCTTCTGCATCCGTGATGAGAAGAAACGAACTATATGTGCGCTTTGGGAAGAATTGAAGTCCCTGGGTGGCGCTCATAGAGGACATGATCGACGCCCAAGTCAGAGAGGAAGATTGATAGACTGGCTCGTCATCAATGGTCTGCCGTGGTCAGGCCTCTTTACCAGACACGTTCTCTGACGGGATTGAATCATTTACTTATTCCAGCGCTAGACGTGCCGAGCTGCCGGAGGTCCAAGCAGTCTCGACCGCGGCAATGAGACATGGATCGACAATAGCGCTCCTGTGAATACTGACGCGTTGCCAGGCAACCTGTTATTGGCTTCAGCGTAGCGGACGGCATAAATGGAATAGCAGCTGCCGATTACCCGATGAGCTCAAGACCGAAGCCTCGTACAACCCAACCATGAGCCCGACACTCCTGGCCACATCTCGGCTCGAAACCTTGGCACGAAATACGACCCGGAAGTGATGGATGTCGCCACTAAGTCTAGCGCTGATCGATTCGAGGAACTCAATGATTGGCGCCCGCAAGCCACATTCCGGTTGAACGGCAGAGGAGCCGTCATCCCCAGGTAGTGGAATGGACACCTACGTCATGCGGGATGCCGCATATATATATAGGTCATCTCTGCTGGCTTGATCCATCTGATAATATTGAGCAAGGCTAAGAACTTATACATACGGGATCCCTTGCCAACCATCAACCCAAAGGCTCACCACTTACACCTCTTCACCATGCATTTCCACGGCCTCAACCTCGCTTTGTTGTCTCTGCTTGCAGGGGCATCTGCCGAAACTCACAAGGTGCAAGTTGGAAAATCGGGAGACGTCTTCAGCCCGGACTCCATCAAGGCCGCCAAGGGAGACGTTATCGAGTTCCACTTCGACTCTATGCACAGTGTCGTTGCCGGCGACTTCAAGAAGCCGTGCAACCCCCTTTCCGACGGAGGATTCTATTCTGGCAGTCTGCCTGACGGCGACAAGGTCAGCTTACCCGTTCCCCAATAACAGCAGCCTTTGTTCGTCAACTAACATTCACCCCGCAAGTCATACTTCGCTGTCACCATCAACAACACCGACCCCATCTTCTTCTACTGCTCTGTGAGTGACCACTGCCAGGAGGGCATGGTCGGCGTCATAAACCAGGGCTCCTCGGACACGCTTTCCTCGTACAAGAGCGCTGCTGCCAAGGCCTCCAAGAATGTCAGCCCGAAGGCCGAGTTTGGCGGCACCGTGGCAGACAAGTCTGGTAGCAGCTCTGCCAAAGCCTCCACCACCGAGACCGCGACTTCTACCTCCACCGAATCAAGTGCAGCCTCGACGACCAGTGGTAATGCCGCGGGGCAATTGACTGGCCCCATCGCAGGTGTCAGCTGCCTTGCCCTGCTTATCGCTGCTTTCCTCGGGTAGTAGGAAGAAACAGCAGGGGATTTTGGAGCGATGTACTTGCTTGAAATGTGGCAGTTGATCATAGTTATGGACGATGGTGCTTTTAAGATGCAATAATTCGATTTGAAAACTCATATTCAGCTTCCACCTATAGCTTTACTGAAGCTCACTCACATACTTAAAGCTTACAGATGGCATCTGTATTGCCCCGAATGTCGCCCTGGCATATCCAGCTTGTAGGCTACCGACGAGGCTTCTGATATTGATGAGACATACGTTGTCGCCCCAAAGATACGGGGGCATATCGACTAGCTTAGGTCCAACAGTTGATACAGCAACGGTCTATATTCCTAGGAGCCAAGTAATGCTGGACGAACTTCTGGCGCCAGGCTCTGAGAACCGAGGGTTGCCATTGCTCGACCGCGCCCATGCATAAAGAAGACCTCGCCGACTAGTGTAATGGAACCAGTTTTAGACGCTCCGCTACCAACGGCTTAGAAGACGTACGCCGTAGAAAGGGAATCGTAGGATGTCACCAGGCCGCACTGAAGAGTGCATAGAGTCTTCAGAAGTGCAGCTGTAAAGAGGACCGGCCGCTTCTAGATATGCTGGACAAAAGGGACCCGGATTACACTGAAAGCTCAATTGCCAGTACAGGCGTGAAGAAACGCTGCAATATCGTCGGATGGCTGAGGGACTTTGATCACCTCAACGCGTGATACCTTGTTGAGGTCATGTTTGCCTATACCTGTGAGTGTCGTGGTCATTATGAAAACAGCTGGTACCTTGATGATGAGGAGGAATTCCAGTCTTGCGTATGAACATAGTTGTCCTGAGTGGTTTTGCTTCGCCCACGTCGGCCTTGCTGAGAGAAAGCGACTCTCCAAGCAGACATGATGGCGGATATCAGGGGTCAACTACCGTCACAATGTAAATAAATAGAATGAATTGTAGGATAGAGCCATGGCGACGACAGGTGCCCAGCTGTTTCTAGGGGAACAGCATGCTTGGAGGCGTATAGGCCATCCACAGGAACGGAAGCCATCCGGTGGGGATACAGAACCTGGGGAGCCGTGTCTACCGGCCTGCACTTGTTCAGATGAGATTACGCATCGTTCATCCACCGCAGACCTCGAAAACTCTTAATCGACCAAGTCCGTTATCCATCACCCGTCCCATTCAACATGGCCCCCGTGCATCTGGCCCATGTGCTCGTATACAAGCCGCCCTTCAGGGAACGTCATCATGCACACCCAGCACATATGCGTCTTGCATCCCATGCACGTTATGTGGTTGCAACCCTCCGTCTTCTCAATCGGCGTCTTGCACTTCGGACAGTCCTTGAATCCAGCCTCCTTCTTTAGCTTTTCAAAGGCAGCATAGCCTCCTGACCGGATGTCTTTGTACTCGGCGCAGGTCATGTCAACGTGGGGCTCATAGCACGCGGAGCAAGTGGGCTGCAAACAGTTGGAGCAGGTGTGTGTCCTCGCAGATTCGGTGACCCGGTAGACATATCCGCAGTCGGGAGTAGGGCAGAACCGTAGTTTGTTCGGGGTGCGCCGGAATAATGACAAGAAGGACTGTTCTAGGAAGGCTTCGAGAACGGGCGAAGAGAGATGTTTGTGTAGATCTTGGAGGCCGATCTCTTGGAGACATTTGCCTTGATCTCCATGGCAGAGAAGGACAAAGTCAGCACCGGTACCCGGTAGCGATGCGCAACTGTTCTCGAAGCAATCTGGGCAGTAAGCGTGACCACAGGCTATTCGAACGGGAGTGTCCGTTTCGGTCCAGCAGATGGAGCAGTCCTCCAAGATGGCGCCACCCAAAGTCGACTTGGACTCTGTCTCTCCGGCAACTTCTTGGCCATTCACCAGCGCCAGCGCGATGTCGAAATCCTCCAAGGAGCCTGTGATAACTATTCGGGGTGATGGGACGACATATAGGGCTGCTTTCTCGGTGCCGAGCCTGCCACTGATTGTTTCAAATCCCCCGCGGCAAGCCCAGCGAAACTTTGTCGAATCCAGCTCGATTACATGAGCCGATGATGTCTCCATGCAAAACAGGCTGGCAAGGTGCCGTTGAGCCTTGTCGCAAGCGACCTTGGTTCCGAAGAGACGCAGCTCCTGTTTAATCCTGTCGCGAACGATGACGACCCCGAGCTCTCGTTGTCGGTGCTTTATGGCTTGCCAGAGCTGCCCGTTGCGTTTGAGAGAGTCATCCCAGAGGCTTCCTTGACCGTTCTTCACAACGACACCACCAACGATGCCGTCCAACATGGCCTTGGCGCTGGCCACCTCCGTGGCTGATTCTCCTTCGACCTTGAGCATCCTATAACCAGGATAAGACCGGAAGGAAACGTGCTTTGCCTTCCACTGGTCGACGTGGGCGCCCGCTCGGGATGCGACAGCAGTGTAGATGTCGCTCCGGACCTTGAACTTTGCCGAGTACACCATCTGGACTGTGAGCTTCCCGTTTTTGTGGAATGGGAGCATGGTTCCGTTCAGCTGAGAGACTGCATCCCGAGCACCCATTTCGTCAAGGAATCGTGCCGTAGCTTTGATACGCTTGGCCGTAGACTCCAGTGTGGTCTCCCAGTATTCCACAGGGCCAATCTTGGTCAGAAGTGACCGAACGACGGCTGAAGCCTGCTCCTCGTCGATGGAGTAACTAGGAGCCCCTAGTTCTATGTGTCGTGGCTTGTCCGTTTTCGAAAAGATGGCCCGAGTTATCTCTGACGTAGAAGTAGAGACAGGGACATCGGTGAGCGTCACGGTCCAATTGATAGGGTTGTACGAGCGTCTAACGCCGGAAGATTGTGACGGTGTGCCTGCGGTGACCTTTTGACCCAGTATCTTGTATATGCCGGTTGCAAACTTCCGAGACACTCGGCTAGCGACGTCGCCGTTTCCAAAGTTCAGCCAGGCGGTGCGAACAGCCTTGTGCCACGAGACATGGACTTTCTTGCAGTCTACACGCCCAGACGTGTGGCCGGATGGCATCCGAGCGGCGACTGGAGTTGCCTGGATTCGAGACGTCCCCCATAGCAATCCCGTTTGCACCAATGTGCCGAGCTTCTTGGAGAAGGCCGGGTCCTCTGACTGCACCTTGGCACTAACCACCCCGCCCTCGCGCATGACCCATATGTATTTCTCGGCAGTTCGGAACCCATGCTGGGCGAGGAAGGCATGGATGGATTTCGGCGAGCTGTCTTGGGGCAGCCCGCTGACATGCACGGCCGAGAAGTCGCTGGGGAGGCAGACGTTGGAAACTCGACCGCCGTCTTCGGATCTGACGAACGCTCCGGCGATGGTGCGCGTAAAGTCTTCGACCTCGGCTCCATCCTGTTGTGTCTCAAGTCAGTAAATGATAAATCTTTGATGCGACTTGTTCCGGCTTGTGGACTTACATCCAGAGGGGCTTGGGAAAACCGAGGACTGGAAATCTCCACGTCGGCATGGCTAAAAGGGCAACTCAATCCCTTCAAGCAGTTCCCCGCAAGGAAGAACTTGCAAGGTACAGTTGAACGACTGTCTGTTGTGGACGTCGAGGCTTCTTTCGTGGGACGGACCCGAAAGGGGAGCGTGGTTCCCGCTGGACGGCTCATGGTGGTTCGTACTCCAGCTCGACGCTTGACGGTAAAGGCCTAGAAGGAGATATTTGAAGAGTACCTGGGTAAGATTGGCGTGAGTCTAGAAAGCACCTGTTGCTGCCCAGAAACAGCCATGGTCGGCCTCCCGCATATGGGCTGACATCATTCCTCCTCTACCCCGCGATGGTCGGGTATCAACAACAAGTGCTCGGCATCTTCCTGCTGATGTATGGACATGACCAAGTCCAAGACAGTCTTGGGAATAGGCTCATTGGTGATACGATGGCTTTAAGCAGACAAAAAAGTCTTCTGGTCCTTTTGCGCATGGCCAGGAGGCAACTGACTTAAGATGTCGTGGTTGCGTGGCATCGCTAGCGAACGATAAAGATCTCGCTAGAAGACTGTCTACTGTTGCCTAATCTTCTAAAAGCTTGACTTGTCAAGACAAAAGGAAGAGCGTAAAGTAACAGGCTTAAGAGACCCTCCACCGGGGTGCTTTGTTGATGTAGGCGGTGATATACATCGGTGACCAAGATCACGTGACCCGGGTGTTGTCCGAGTGACGTCCGTAAATCCACGTTGGGGATCTTGACTCCAACAACAACATCAAGACGACGCCGCACAAATGTCGGCGCAAACCCCAGTGACAGTAACAACAGCAACTGCGATGACCTCGGGCGAGCCTGAAGGCCCAGCACTCTCCCTCAAGCGCCGTCGTCCCGCGCCGGCGCCTCAAGCAAACGGCGTCGTCTTCTTCCTTCACCCCGGCTACCCCGACCCGAAAAACGTTCTATTGTCGCTGCCGGCGCTTGATTCAGGCGGCATCCACCACGAGACTGCGCGAATTGCCTGTGCTGTTCTTGCTGATTGCAACTGGAATGGCTTCTTTTCGCTGACCAGGGATGGCCCTCGGCTGCTGGCTGGCCCAGATGATATCCTCACGCAGAATCGTTACTACTTTCGCATTGAAGGAGGTGTGTCTATTCTTAATGTCTTTGTCTTTTGCGACTTGGTTTGCCAATGTCTAATTATCTTAGATGACAAGTATGCGGCCGTTCCATCATTCGACAACTTCCGCTGTCCATCCACTCTCCCGCCTTCATGGTCCGACAACTCTTCTGCTCCAATCCAGGCTTCGCTCACCCACGATGTTGGTAAACGCGACCAGACCTGCCGAATTACCGGGTCTTTGATTCCAAACGAAACCGCACATATCATCCCTGCAGCCCAAAGTGACTGGTGGGTGCGCAACAATATGTTCATGCATACGAGACCCCAGAGCTTTGATACACGCTGTGCTTCGAACACGATCCTACTCCGACGCGACCTGCATAAGATGTGGGACGATCATCGCTTTTGCATCGTGCCTAAGGCGGGGGAGTGGGTTGTCCACATGCTCTGGGATTGTCCTACCGCCGAGCTGCAGGACGAGTATCACAACCTTGAGCTCCAACCGCTCCGTGGCGTGTCGCGATATTTCCTCCTGTGCCGCTTCGCCCTTGCCATGCTGTCACACAGTGTCTTTCTCAATCAGCTAGTACCGCGGGAACTAGTCACCATAACGGAATCTGGCCCTCCCAAGGTCTATCTCGCTTCTACGGAGGAGTGTCGACGCCTCTTCAATAATCGGACCAACAGTAGAACCCCGAGCCCCAAGAAACGCCAACGGTCGGCACAAGGAGAGCCCGAAGATGCGGAGGATTCAGGCACAAGTTCAGGCTCGGAGTTGGAAACCCAACCAGAAAGTAGTGACGAGGATGAACCAAAGCGAGGTCGACCCCAGAAACGGAGGTGGTCGCCTGAGATGGATGATGTACTGGCTGGCTACTGTCGGCATGGCTACTCCAAGCAAGAGGTTCCAGTCCAGGTAGACTCAAGAGACGATGGAGACTTATCACTGAAGCGCTTGCGGCCATCTATTGGCCATTCTCGCCTTCAGACACCCCCGATCGACAACCCGGCTCGAGTGTTTCTCTAACAACAAGAGCAATGAAGCTTCCGATGAATAGCTATCAGAGTCGGAAATACTAGAATATATATGTATATGTAAGATTTATCGTGACTCCGCTGGTGTATAAGGTCACGTATGGGTTATTTGCACCGCTGGCGGTGTAGGTGTACATTGCCGCCTAGTCCGCCGCCGACCGGAATTCCTTCTCAAGTTCCATCAACAGTTTCCAACTAGCAGCACGGCGGCTTCGGGACGACCTCTGCTAACATGCCGCCGACACTGGACATTCTTGGCCGAGGCCCTATGACGATCGAGTCGGCCCTCGACGAGGAGAAAAATGTCATCAACTGGGCCTCCTACGGGCCTGCAACCGAAAAGCTCTATCAAGAGCTTTGGGAGCAAAGGGATTCGGTGGCAGCTCTTGTTAAACACCATATGGGACTGCGTAGACAAGACAAATTCCTCGTGTTGCTGCCACACAACTGGATTCGCGGCAGCTTCAACGTGTGCATCTTCGTCGAAGTGAGCAGCGGCAGCGCAAGATGGAAGGTTGTCTTCCGTTGTCCTCTGCCACACAAGCTTGCCGAAGCCAGATATCCAGGCAGCATAGACGAGAAATTAAGCTGTGAGGTTGGGGCCCATGTATGGGTTGAAGAGAATTGCCCAGAGATCCGCTCACCGCATCTGTTTGGCTTCGGATTCATGGACGGCCGCCACGTGGGTCTTTCCTTTCGTCGTTTGTTTGCGCTCTCGCTAATCAATCAGTTCACCCACTCGAAACACGCTCCATTCTTCCTTCGCGCCGTCCGGCAGTTTTGGCGCTCCATCTACAAGCTCTTCCAACTTCCGTTACTTTCCCACCATGTCTGGAATCCGCCGAGGCATCAAGTGCGTTCTGCATACATGGTGTTGGAGTATCTAGGCCCTGAAACCGGTCGGATTCTTTCGGATACATTCGATACGTACCGAGAAAACAGAACCCAGAGGCAGCGCCTGTTCAGGGGTATATGCCGGATTCTGCTTTCTCTCGCGCGTACTCCCCAGCCGCGAATCGGACCCTTCCAGTTCAATGATGATTCTGGAGAACGACGGCGCGGCCAGAACAATCCAGAGGAACAACACGTTCAGCTCTACAGATGCATTCGTATCGGAAATACTCACCTTTCATGATCACCGCTTCCTTAGCCAGCCAAACGCCGTCTACAGTGAGAGTGATTGCCGTGGCCAGATGGCAGTCAAAACACTGCTCCGGGTCTTATCCCACGTTTACATCAAACGCGAGCTCCGCAATGGCCCGTTCCTACTTCAGCTTACTGACCTTCATGCGAGCAACATTTTGGTCGATGAGCATTGGAATGTCACGGGTTTGATAGACCTAGAGTGGATATGCGCCCTCCCCTCGGAGATGCTTGACGTTCCGTACTGGTTGACCGGCTGTGCCATTGACCAGATCAAAGACGAGAAACTTGAGCAGTTTGACCAAGTACGACAAGAGTTCATGCGCGTATTCGAAGAGGAAGAGCAAGCAACGAAAGCCAAGGCAGGGCACAATATCACGCTCTCAAGGATGTGTGGGAGTCAAAAGGAGTGCTCAAATAAGACAGTTTCTTAGGGGATGAGACCTGGATGGGCTCCTTAAGTTTCGCTGGTGGCTATCTTTGAATCTGACTGTGGTGTGGCCTGCTATATCTTTTTTGCCTACTGGCTGGTTTTGGTCTATGGTAGTGGTTGATTGGCTGGTAGTGGAGACTGGCTTATAGCTGCTATTACTACTAGTTTGGGAATAATGCTTCTCTTACTCCTTAGTTATCCATTTATTATCTTTATGTCTATGAGTCTTCTTCTTCCTATTGCATCGTCATAAAGTCCCCAGGCACAAGTACTGGGATGAAATGCCTCGAGACACCTGCCTCCTCCGCTTTGCCAAGCTCCGCCGTATGCAGATTTGTTGCCCACGAAACGGCTTCCCAGCCCTCACTGAAGCTGTCAACGTCCCTTGTGATCTTATGGCGAACGTATTTGCCATCCATATCGGCTCCCTCGTAGAAAATCCAAATATGGCCATTCGCAATAAGCACGTAAGGCTGGCAGCCCTCGGCTCCCAGAGGAAGGAAATCATCGCGCGGTTCCTTGCAATCGTGTTCTGTGCTTGGTTGTGGGTCTGAGTCTTGGGGATATGATGACCGATTGAATAAGAGCGACCATCTCGAGCGCATGTTCATAATTGGAGCGTGAGCCGATGGACGCGCTTCCTCAGTCTTGGCAGGAAGGCATGGAATTTTGTCGACAAAATCTGTGAAGAATCCCGACCCAGCATATTTAATCCGGGCATAATGCAACGCTCCTTTATCGAAATAAAAGAAAAGAAGATACGTCGTGCGATCAGTCTCCACCACTAGGGGGGCCACGTTTGAAACTTGAATGGGAATCTCGAAGGTCTGCATTTGCCAACGAAGCCCTCGATCCTCGTTGGGTTCGCTCATGGTAGAAGCTTCAGAGAAGGCCATTTGCTCGTTCAACATATGAAGCGACAGCAAATTCATGGTCTTGTCTCTGTTTTGGCACAAGGTTACGATGAGAAGGTATCGCTCTCGGTGACCCACGGAGCAAACATGGACCGGGATGTTTGACATCGACGGCGGCCAGAAACCCAGATCCGAGGTCCCTGTTCTTGCCACAGTACGGATAGTTTGCTCATGAGCTCGGTAAGCCTCATTTATGCTGAGTGGTGAGAACGAATTCCGACCGAGTCTTTTTGTGCGGTACTTGATATCCACAGTGCCATCGCTATTGTCCATAGCAATGACAGTCATGAGCCCAGCACTGGCGCGACGGTCCCCCAACTCGTCCGAGACGTCAGACCTCATAGCCCCAGCCGGTGACAAGTATTTTGCGTCACAAAGTCCTGTCGGGGCTCCGTTGAACAGTCTCCCCATGGCTTGCGTTTGAGTGAGACGAATGCCAGGGCCCCACTGAATGAACTCAACGTCGACATTTCCACTGACTGCCAAGTTGTGCATCGTGATTGAACTTGAGCGACCGTCGTATGCCAGCAGAGGGGGCAGATAAACCCGCGATCCTCGAGAATCTGTCTGGGTGGGCCTGGGCCCCAATTCATCGATCCTGCCCGGGACCGCAGCAGGAATTGGAAGAGATTGTTGGGGTTGGCTGTCGGCGGGACAATCCAGAATCCAGAACTGGAGGTGCGGAGCCGGCGTCTGCGGGCTGCTCTTCCACTCGAGAAGGACGATGATTTTGGAAGGCTCCAAATACTTGGAACTGAACCGGCCCATTTTTGTGACTGGCCTCGTTAAACCTGGTGGGCGGTACGGTCGACGGGTCGGAATGAGAAAGAATGTCGCCTCGACTGTCTCTTTCACTGAAGGTAGTAAGTAATACAAAGAAAACCAAGAAAAAACAAAATACGCGGGCTGGAATTATCTTGATGAAATAGTAAGATTAAGCGACCAGGCAACAGTCCAAGATTTGTCAGCAGCGCGGTTTTACTGGTGCCTAGCGTAACGTACCGCTGGATGAGGTGTCAGTTGTCGGGGTGGCTTCATCAAGCTGACAATACGTGTTCATTACATGCTCGAAAATTCTGCCGACGTTAGTAGGCAAAGAGGCTGAACAATGGGGATGATGGAGGCAGCAGCACTTCAACGGAAACTCTTTGTTGACGTCAAGCGCACAGCAGCAGTACATGTCAATTTCATGGCAAACAACTGAAGCAAGAGCAAGGAACTAGGAGGCTCCCATACGCATCCTGGATGCCAAGCCCAATTCCGGTGGCTGCGGGGTGGATAACTACGACGAGCTCAACGACGGAACTTGAAGTCTAGAAAGTGGGCTAAGTTCATACGACGTGCCTGAATGGAACGTCAAAGTCACGTTGGTGGAGCAAAAGGGAGAGATGTACAAAATCCGTGTAGAGTATTTACAGTCAGACTGGAACTTAGAGTCTAGGACTTGCGAGTCTAAAGCAGCTTCGGTCAATTTATAGATAGTAACGCCGATCCTGGGCATAACCCAGTTGAAATTATATTAGTTGATGCTGTATCTGAAGAACTAAAAGGGCATCTTGATCTCATTCTCTCTTTGCCTTCTTGTTCTTCGGAACCCTTGCCAACCAGTAAAACACAAATGCCATGACGACATTGAAAGTACAATAGACAAACATAAATCCAAAGTTTCTCCATCTATGATCAAAGCTGACATTGACACTGGCCAAGAATTCGTTGGTCTCAGACATTGCACAGTATTGGCAGTCGCTAGCGTCCGAATCGGCGAGATAACCTCCTACTTGGGATAGGTAGTCGGAAATGTACTCTCCGCATGTTGTACCGTTCGGAGCTATGAAGCGGATGAATTCGTTTGACTCGCAGTACATAGGAGCATTACCTAGTGAGGTGCCCAGGAAACTCTCAATGATGTAAGTAAATGGATTGATGCGGTACATGAAGATCCAGAAGCCTGGAAGGGCCTTCGGCCCAGCAAGGACACTACAAGGGAATGTTAGTCGAAGTTTGTGGCTTGGCTTTTCTTCCTCATTTATTCTGGTAGATAGGAGCTTACCCGCAGAACGTGAACATCATAATCAAGAAGAGATTCATGACACCCCCAGCCATATCGGCAGTTGGGATTCCTGCGATCATCAGGTGTGCAAACGTGCTGGCGAACACGAAGAAGATCCAAAGATGCAAGAACATTGTGATGCCTCGTGAATGGACGCTGTCAGTCCATTCTGCATTCTTATAGAGACCAACAGGATAATACCAGCAGACATAGTAGAAAATTGACATAAGCTGCCGTCAAGTTAGCTCGATCCTTTTGGTATCAGTGGCGAACTTTCTCACCGAATTCCAAGCAAGCTCGATAATGATGTTTGCAGACATGAACGCCTTCCAAGAGTGGGCCTTCGAGAGACGCTCACGAGCCTCATACATCGTACGCTGTGAAGCGAAAACAGGCATGATTTGATTTATCAGTTGTGGGAAAATGCTGAGAAAAATGAAAACGCCGAACATTTGGTTCTGTAGTCCGCGTTGCGTATAATCGCCATTCAAGAATGACAAACCAATGAAGAGTGACTGTACTAGTTAGCAAATATGTCTTAAAACAGATCTCCTGCTGTAAATCACTTACCGCGCCGCTCGCTAGAAGCACTTTCGAGTATATATACCCAGGGCTTCGCCAATACTGTTCAAAGACTCGCTTTGTCACCTGTCTATGCTGCTCGAGAGAAGATGCAGCAAACTCCTGGTATATCGAAGGGTCCTCACTAGCCTGCTCAGAGGTGGTCGAAATCGCAAGTCTTTCAAGCTCCTTTTGAACCAACTGATACTCAGGGCTCTTTTGCCAAACGTCTGGCCAGTCGATATCCGTAGTGGCGCCGGGGGCTGCTCCGATGACTTCAAGCATATACCCGGCTGGGTTTGATCTCGCGGGAAGATCGTGCGCTCCGTTACGAGTGAAATAGTCAACGATAACGTTCGAGTTCTTGCCGATATCTCCGAAATAGATAGTTTTACCCTTGGATAAAAGCAAAAGCCGGTCGAACCTTTCAAACAGTATAGCAGAAGGCTGATGGATGGTGCATAGAATAGCTTGACCGTTCTTAGTCAACTTCTCCATCAGGCTGCAGATTGACCACGATGTCTGACTATCCAAGCCCGAAGTAGGCTCGTCAAAAAAGAGAAGAAGCTGAGGGCGAGCAGCAAGTTCAACGCCAATCGTCAGCCGCTTACGCTGCTCAACATTAAGGCCTTCACCAGGAACGCCGATGATGGCATCCGCATATTCCTCCATGTTGAGGAGACCAATGACCGTGTCTACATAATCGAGCTTTGCCTGCTGACTGTAGTGCGATGGTTGTCGAAGTAGGGCACTAAAGGCGAGAGCCTCACGAACAGTCGAGGTGTGGAGATGGAGATCTTGCTGCTGAACATAGCCGGTTTTTCGTTGAAAGGACTCATCCCGTAGCTTGCCGTTAACAAGCATGTCGCCCGTCACAACACCCATGGTGACACGACTAGCAAGAACGTCGAGAAGCGTGGTCTTACCAGCCCCGGAAGAACCCTATATGTACTTGTTAGCGTTGTTGTACGATTCAAACTAGATGTGAAACCTTTTACCATTAGTGCCGTGAGAGTGCCTGGCTTCACCCAACCATCAACGTGATCCAAAATTCTGCGAGGCTCTCTCTTGATCTTGATGTCATAACAAACATTCCCCCACTGGAATACAGAGGTTTGCTTTTCGACCTCTGCACCTGAGGTATTACCGTCGTATATTTGCTGATTGGTTGAAGCCACCTGACCGCTCTCGATATCCCCGGCTGAGTTTTTGAGGTGCTTCAACGCTTTACGAACGTACACCAGCACCTCTCCCTTAGATCGCTCGGATGCAACGTACTCGGTAGCCACAAGGTGCAGTGCTAGATAGGCAATCATGAATGCGATCATAACGCCAAAGTTGCGCCATCTATGAGAGTTGTCATAGCCGTAAGCAATTTTGAGGTACGCAGAGCCGCTCACGGCATCTTGCCCAGGAACAGATCCTTGTGTGGCGCATGCTCTGCCCGTTGGTGAGACGTCGTCGTACCCCATGCCGGACGGAATGTAAGTGGAACACTGGAAGTCTCGGCCGGCAAACTCGTTGAACATGATGGACTCAAGACCGTAGAACAATGGGTCAACCCAGCGAGCCCAGCTGATCCAACTCCGCATGTACTGCGTTGGAATAATGAAGCCGGTGTACAACACTAAGCCAAGCAGGATAATTGCAGATGGTGCCATCGCCTGAGAATTGATTTCGTGACAGATCCAATTAATCGGAAGAGCATAGACATCGTGAGAGTGGTGGTAAAAATCATGAGCAGGAAGTAGAAAAATGCCCCTGGCTCTCGGCGTAGGTTTCCCATGAAGTACATCACGATATTGGTTAATATCGCATTAATAATCTTGTAAGGCAGATCCACAACCGTGGAAGAAAGAGCCTCGGCGCTTGGGTGATAAAGTGCATACCTAGCATGTTTCTCAATGATCTTGCGCTTAGCATAGAGAGATATAATCTCTAAGATGCTGCCAAATGCATTCGTCAGGATGAGGAAGAACAACAGGACGGCACGGCTCTGGAAGGATGATGTAGTCTCAGGCAAGTTGTAGAAAATGCTGCTGATAATCAGTGCCTGCATCAGGTTGGTGACGAGCATAGTAATGGTCAAGCTGGGATCTGTCTTGTCTTCCCACCCTGGGCGAACGATGCGTTCTGAAGGACTTGTCATCGACGTTAAGAAATCGGCCGTGGTTTGTTGCTCTGGGCAGTCAAACCCAAGCTCTTCGAAGTATTCCTTCGCCCTGGTAGCTTTGCCGAAGAAGATTTGTCGTCCTTTGTACAATACAAGAACCTTCTCGAAGAGCTTTTAAGCCGTCAGTATGGCTTCTTAATATGTAGGGAATCCTTTTCCTTTACTCACATCGTAGGCATCCTGGGGTGCTTGATATATAGCGACGAATGAAGTGCAACCCATGACATCAGCCTGGGTCCTCAACGTCCGGCAAAAGTCCACCGCATTCGCGCTGTCGAGACCTCTGGTACTGTTATCTCAGCATTGCAATGGTGAATAGCTCAGCGACGCTTCGGCAATCGTAACTCGCTTCCTCTCACCCCCGCTAACGCCTCGAACAAAGTCATCACCAACGCGGGTATTCTTCGTGTGTGATATGCCGAACATAGCCATGATCACATCCCGAAGATGCTCCACGTATTCTTTCCGATTGACTCCAGCAGGGATGTTCTTAGGGCACCGGGCAGCGGCCGCAAAGTAGAGGGTATCGCCTACTGTGAGTTGTGGAAAATGGTGATCGACCTCTGCAGTGTATATAGCTTCACCTCGGAACGCAGTCTGTATCTGGTCGGGATGGATGCCTTGATAGTTGATGGTAGATGCTGTTTCGACATGGAAACCATGGGTATCTCCAGCAATGGTTTTGAGAAACGTTGAGCAACCGGAGCCGGGGGGACCAAGCACGCAAAGCATCTCTCCACTGTGGACAACACCCTCCAGATCGTGCAAGATATCAACACGCTCCTGCTTTCTGTTGAGCAACTTGTTCACCATTGTGCCGGCATCCAAGAAGATGTTTCCCACGCTCTTGGAAGTCGGTATCTGAGCCAAACCCATATACGTCAAGGTTCCTGAAGGCAACACCGGTAGTCTTGGGTGGGTTGCCTCCGAGCGACCCCGTTCTGGCTTTGAAAAATGCCTTGGCCCATTTCTTCGCGTTGAACTGGAGACTGTTGGGGTCCAAAGGTCCGCCTTCGGCGCCTTCGGCGCCTTCGGCGAGAGGAAATAGGGATGCCGAAGCGCCGGGGTGAGATTGAGTTGTCAGCCTCCTGGCAAGCTGAAGCACCTCGTCGTGTACCTGCTCTTCTCCCTTGTCGTGGTTGTTCGTCGAATTGTTGTTCCCAATGTCGGTAATTGAGGTATTGAACGAGCCTCGGGTAGATATTGGCTTCTCAGCCTCGGATTCCGGGTTTCCCTCCGAACGCATCGTGTAGCTTGGGACTTGACGAAAGTAAAGTATGTAGCAAGAGGGAATGGTAATTAATGAGAGTTGGGTAAGAGTGACGCGTAAAATTCAAATTCTAAGTTCGCTTCGCAATTGATCGATGAATGTTAGTCGACAGCTGATAGTGTTGGTTACGTTGATGAGGCAAACGAAACTTATTTAAAACAAACACAGTTCAAGGCGCTCTCACAACGCAAAACCAGACTCCGAAGTCTCCGCCGAGACTTGCGCCGGCCCCACGCCGGGAAATTGTGGGACGGACTTTCGGCCTCGGACGGTGTCAACACCAAGCCTTCGCCCAATCCCCCGGCCCCATTTCCCCAGAGTTTTCATCATCCCTGCACAGGCTCGCGGCTAAAGGACTTTTCAAATTGTCCGCAGACCGAAACGCGGAGTCCGAGCCGACAATTTCGAAACCCGCCGCAGACCGATTGGTTCTTGTCAGAGGGAAGCAATTTTGCAATCTATGAAACGCATTGCTCATACCGTAGTCAGATTTCAGCCACAAAGATAGGCGGCATTTGAGCTAAAGTTCTTTTTAGTGCTACAGGTCATTTGTAGGCTAAAGCCACTCAATTTGGAGCTCAGCGTATCACTGGGAACAAGGCTAGTACCTTAAAGCTGCCTTTGCACTGCCTCAAAAGAAGTGAGAACCCCCTATGTCGGGATTTGCCCTTCTATTCCTCATCTGCGTGTTCCCCTCATACGCATCGTTGGGGGAAAAACAACCGTGATCCGCAAGGCCCACGACACCCCCTTATCTTTCGTTGAACGCCGAGTCTGGATCTTTCGCCGGTACTGCTTCTGCATGGATCCCACTAAGCAACGCAGCCAGGGTCTGAACGAGCTGGCGGTAAGTCTGACGGGTCACAATCTCCCGGGCTCGACTCCCCTGGCCCACGTTGTCCAACAATCTGTAAGACTTGGCATTCTGACAGAAATACTAAACAGTGTCTCGGATGCAAGATTCGAAAGGTAAGGAAAGGGCACTGCTGGCCGGCCTGTCACCCTCCCAACTTTAGACAACGGCAGCTGTTATTGGTCCTCCACTCATAGGACCTGACTTGGATATGATCTGCTTACAGTCACACTAGACTCGCTGTGATCGTGCAAAACCTACCTGCGATGGATGCTTCGCTCGACATCTAACCTGCATTTATCCTGATCGCAAGAAAAGAAAAAAGACAAAGGTCACTACGGTACAGCCCCAACAAGCGTATGTGCCATACTCGTTGAGCTTCCTAGCCTCTGTGGCTTGTTCCCAGAGGCTGGTGTTGTCGTTGAGGGGGCGTTCCTGAATGCACAACTAGCCTTTCTAACCAGAAAAGGTCATTGTGCGCGATTGAGCCTTGTTGAAAGGCTTCAACAGATTGAGAACAGATGTTCACGCCTCGTCACTGCACAACCACAGGCTGAGGCCCAGAGGGAGTCTGTCGCCCTCACTCTCCATGGCTTTGGAATTCACAACAGTGTTTCTACCACACCGCTTGCACAGTCCCCTGGTGCACAGTCTTCTGGTGCACAGTCTCCTGGCACACAATCCACGATCTCTTGGACAGAATCAAAAAGTGAGACCGACACCATCACAGACGAGTCAAACTCCAGTTGTTTAGCCAATTGTCCAACTACACCTGCGAACGCAAGCGCCGTCCTACAACAAGCCCTTGATGAAGTTCTGGATCTGAAACGGCAAAGCCTTAACAGGCAGACTACACGTCTGGAAAAGCACGTTCGGCCAGAGCTTTCCAAACCCTGTATTCAAAGTAAGGGCTTGCCCATCTCAGTCCACCAGCGTCTTTTATTACTCAAATTCGGGTTGAAGCCTGTTTTTGCCTCTATTGACTTCCTATATAGGCTTCTTCAAGCACTATCAGCTCGACACATCCCCTGGATTTATCAATATTAAGCTCATGCACCTGATCCCAGACATTATCGACATTCCGGAGATCAGTCTCGACCCAGCCACGCTTGCTCTCTATTACAGTATACTCTACCACGGATCCTTACCCGCCCCAGCTGAGATGACTCGGCAAAAGAGCATTTTCACTCACGAAATGTATCTTTGCTGTCTACGGGCCGTACCAGCCTGGCAGAAACGAATCGCAGGAACCAAGACGGATCTAATTACTGCCATTCTCGTCGTATGTAATCAAAGACTATACTCTCCGAACTCGACACAACGGCCAGTCACTGATTCTGTATTTCTAGATGCGAGCCGCCTTCCAACAATGCGACTTTCAATTTAGCTGGAATATGTACAAGATTGTATGCCAGTGCGTGCTAAAGCTTGATATCCATAACATTGATCAGAGCTTTTCCAGTACTTTGATGAATCCAGAGCTTCTTTCTGATGGGCCAGATCACCACAGGAAGGGTCTTTGGGCGTTGGTACTAGTGGATCTCTTCTTCCGGCTGCTACACGATAAGCCTGCCATCATTACCGCCAACTTGATCGAATGGCGCGTCAACCTTCCCTGGCTAGATACAGACCCTGAACTCACCGAGAACGTGATACCCACGTTGACGTTCCTTGTAAAGTCGCGGCTGACTTTTCTTCTTCGTTTCTTCGACATGTTTGATCGGGACGCAGAAGATAAGAACAGCGTAATCAACAATGTTGAGGGACTCTGTGCAGAGATAGAAGATTTATTCGAAGAATGGTCCGTGGTGAGTTTTCATGTTATCCTATTCGTATCTTCATTCTGATGCTCTCGCCAAAGAAGGACATACTTGACAGCTGGGCAACCCGATTTGACTGACTGACCGTGCCGCAAACAGAGAGATTCAATGACAAAACACAAGGATAACATGGCTTACTGGTGGATGCTATACGACTTGTTGCTCACGGGATACTGTTCTATGATGATCATGATACAAAGAATAGCTGTTCTTCAGTCTGACTTATCTGGAACACTCAGAACTGGCGAAGACATTCCTATTATCCGGTTATCAGTCAACGCCGCACGCCGCGTCATGGAGCTTGCTAGACTCAGCTTAGAGAAATATCCGAGCCCAGCAACCGCGTCCAATGTGTTTGGCGCATTCCGCTGCTACGTCGCATACAGCTGCTTAGCCAAACATCTTTTTAGGAACGACCCCCGAGAGCCTGGTTCCACCGCAGCGACGGATATGGAGTTGCTTGAACAGGTTGCTCAGACCATGAGTTCTATCGCAGAAATGGATGAAGATCTTACGCCCCTGGTGTGCGCACTCCATGAGCTAAATACAGGCATCCATACTAAATGGGAAGCAGAGACGGGGGGATCCCTCTAGCTCTCATTTTTGGGCAGTGGAGTGTGTGGTGAAAATGGTACAAAGAAGTGTCAGAGGTTGCGGTGCGCTTGAGTAGGGATATATTAGGTGACTTGATGAAGTAGAACTGGGGCCTTAGACCCTGTCTTTTATGAATAGCGGGCTCTGCGGCAGATATGCAAGGATCCGGCAAATGCACCTCGAGCTAAACTATTTAGATGTGCATATGAGAGGGTCGAAAGAGCCGAGGAAAAAGGGGTCCACCTGAGGTATCTCGGTGTAGCCATTCCGTATAGAGACCCTAGCCCTTGACGGGGAGCTAGAAACTCTAATAGCGATCTGAATACACTGAGCTGATGTTGTAAAAAAAAAAAAGGTGTTTTTAAAGGTGAGAAGTGTAATGGTCGGGCTGGATTTAAGGGATAAACCGCCGAGGACAAATGACTCAATGTCTAACGAACGGACACCAGATAAGTGTGCTTTTTAAATTCTAATAGATGATATAGACGTGCTTGCTTTTAATCGATCAAGGCTTTTCCCGATTTGAAACCCTTCACAAAGTCATATTGTGATCAATATCAATCATTCTCAGTAGACTACCAGCTTCAACTCGTCCACATGAATCCTCACTTAAATCCACCTCCACTTCATCACAGCCGCGCAACCGCCATAGATGCCATAACATTCCCCACCAAAATTATGAGGCGCCTGGTACGTCACACTCCACTACCTTCCGCAAGGATTTCCGAGGTCGTTGTCGAGCCCTATAACGCCATTCTCGCACTGCATCAACTTGTTGAAAGTTCCGATGAAACTTTCAGCATCGACAACGAGGCTCTATATGACATTTGCAAGCGAACACTCAAGCTACCTACTCCTTCCTATGGCGACCTAAACCATCTGGCCTCCGCAGCCATGTCTGGTCTGACAACTTGCCTTCGATTTCCGGGCCAATTGAACTCTGATCTTCGAAAACTGGCAGTCAGCATGATTCCCTTTCCCCGGTTACATTTTCTCTCGGTTGGATTTGCCCCCCCTCACAAGCAAAGAAGCTCATGCCGTTCAATCCATCCGTACCCCGGAGTTGACTCGACAACTCTTTAACCAGAAGAATGCCATGTCAGCATCGGACCTTCGGAACGGTCGATTCCTCTCGTGTTCGGCTATTTTGTAAGTTAACCTGGAGTTCCCAGAGAAAAATAAAATTAACGTCTTGTAAGTCGTGGAAAGGTGGAAATGAAGGAGGTGGAAAACCAAATGCGCGACATTCGGGATAAATCCTCGTCACATTTTGTCGAATGGGTTCCTGATAATATACAAACTGCGCTCTGTTTGGTTCCCTCGCGTGGCCTTTCGGCATCGTCGACCTTTATGGGTAATTCTACCGCCGTCCATGAGGTTTTCAAACGCATCGGGGATCAATTTTCTCGTATGTTTCGACGTAAGGCGTTCCTTCATTGGTATACAAGCGTGGGAATGGATGAGATGGAATTTACTGAGGCTGAGTCAAACATCAATGACCTCGTTGCCGAGTATCAGCAATATCAGGAGGCTAGTATGAATGAAGGGGAGTGGGAGGATGATGGAGAAGCGTATGGTGAAGAGCATACAGCCCCCACTTCTTGACACCGTCAAGAGCAAACCCCGGCTGTTCTTCTCTGCTTTCTGAAGTCGCTGGGCTCAATCGTATGCTGCGCCTGGGAAAGGTTTGCTCTGATATTATAAAAATTCATTGTTTTACGAAGGAATGATACAGGACTCGGTTGAGCCTAATGATGCTATGCGATGCCTGCTTGTGCAGAAAAAGGAGGTTGAGGCGGTTAATTTGCTCTCATGCAAACAATCTCGACTCAACTTATGTTAAGGTTACATGCGGTATGCAGTCTGTCGCCTTGACGTGTTCTATGAAGGATGCTGGGCCGAGAGATATCATGGCAGCCGCAGCTGCTTATGCGGCTGTTCTAGCAGTCTTCTTGGGAGCAGATAATTCCTAGAATGTGACTCATATTTGTTTCTCCTTCCTAAGTCTTCAAAGGAATCATTCAAGCTCAGATAACAGAGGCATAGTATTTGAAGTTTTGATGTTATAGCTAAGGTAACTTAATTCGGGAGAAACATTCCTACAATTTGTTCCTAAGCCTATCTTTCAGAGCCATGTTGAATCTGAAATTTATCGGACTCTCGGTTCCCACAAATACGAAGCCATCGTAAATAGCACATCCAAGGCACGAACCCACCAGTGTTGCAAGCCAAGGACCGTAAAACCACCAACCACTCTGAAAGACATTCGACTCCCGATAGCCGACGGCGTATGCGACAACACGAGGTCCGAAGTCAGAGGCGGGGTTCAGTGCAGACCCGATGTTGTAGCCGAGAGTGAACTTGAGAGTGGTAACCAAGAACCCGAGGATGAGGGCGTGCATGCCAGCTCCGGGAGGATTGTTATGATCATCTCCCAGTGCAAAGACGGCGATCATCATGACAGCACTGCCAACGACCTGATTGAAAAAGGCAGAGGGTAATGAGACCCACTCCCGTGGTGTTGAAAAGAACGTCTTGGACATGTCGGACATGTCCGGGTCTGCATAGTGAATCGAGTCGGCATAGATACCGTAGGCCAACCCTCCTGCGACGATACCGGCGATGAATTGGACAAGGACGTAGATAGCACACTGCTTCCAGGGAAACCCGCGGAACAGTGATAGAGAAATGGAGATGGCCGGGTTCATATGAGCACCCGAAACACCACCACCAAGGTAGACACCAAACATCCAGGCAAACCCCCACGCCCAACACGATGTCTCATACGTCCCATAGTCGTCACTCTGCTTGGTTGATAGGTTTACAGAAAGAGTACCCGCCAGTCCAAGAAGGATAGCAACAGTTGTGGCGAGAAACTCGGCCAGCGGCTCAGGGTGTCGAGCCCGGAACCTTGCCCACCAATTCCGAAGTTCGTCTGGGTCTGTCTCCCCTGCTTCCACGGAGGGCTTTTCTTGCTGGCCCAATGGTTCTGAATCAATCTTGTAGTCGGGTTGAGTGTTTGATTGCTGCTTTGCATGCATTCTCGGCTGATGCGAGGTCATCATGGTTGCGTCGGTTGAGCCGTCATGGGATGGGCGAGCAGAATCTAATCCTTCAGGGACGTAATCGAAGACTGGCTGGCCTGCGTTGTTTCGTTTGTTGCTGTGCGCCACCCCTGCTGCAGTGGTCCGGCTCTGCTTTTGCATGCCTCGAGAAGTGAAGCTAGTTTGTGTTTCCGTCGGAAAGAGTTGGCCTGAAGCAGTTCGTGGTGCGTATTGAGGGCCGTCACCCAATAGTTCGTATTCTATAATCTCCCCCATCTCCTCATCCAGCTTTCCATTGGATTTGGTTGGCCTCCGGACTCTTCGGCGTACCTTGTGAGGCAAAGGTTTGCCGAGGCTGAATATGGGCTTTTGGCTCGATTCGCCATCCCAATGGTTTCCTTGAGAGTAGGCTTCGTCCGCCCGGCCACATTGTGGGCAGTAGCATGTGTGTTTAAATTGATTCATTTGGATGGGTACTCTTGATCGTGCAGAACTGACGGTGCGGTTGGTCATGTTAGACGTGGCTCTAGTAGAGAAACCACATCGACGGGGAATGCTGGAGTAGGTTCGACTTCTCGCTTGGCTTTCTCCGTCAGGGATGGTGCTGGGAATGCGGCTTGCAACATTGCTGAAGTGGACTGGACCTGGAGTTGACGGGGTAGTCTGCGATGAAAAATAGTCGCGATTCTTCTCTTGATGGCTCGGTGTCATGGTGGAGTTTTAGAATGCCTTCTCTGATGGAAATGTGTGTAGGCCCGTAGGATGATGAGAAGAGTAGTTAATTTCTGCGGTCAAGATTGATACTTGAGCACCCGGCTTTTTATTCCAACGATGCGCACCTTCCCAGAAGTTTAGCTGCCATGACGTTGACGAGTCAGAGCTTGCACTATCCACCTCCCCTCGACGTCAGGTCGGACCTTTCGCTCCTGTTGTGGAACTGCCGAGCCGCAATCCTAGTCAACCGTTCCATTGTTGCGAATCGCTTCCCACTAAAGGTTGAATGTGGGCCTGTCAAGTTGACAGCCTTGGCCAAGATCTGAGATCGACCGGAAAGCCGCCGAGGAATCTAATCTACTATCTCCAACTAACTAGCTGCCGATCCTCGCTAGTTCCTGAAGAGCTCCTTGATGACGGTCTCATGCACGGCGGTTGCGATGAGATTTTGAACAAGAATATCGGAGACTATTGGATGAGCAAGACCAATTGATCGAGATTTGGGCCAGGAAACGTCGAATAGCCACTTCACCGGGATACAGGAAACGGGTGGCGGCGCCAACCAGGCCAAGGACTTCTTCAGGAGAGTTGTTTCTGTGGCAATCACGAGCACTGTTTTTACGCAGGAAGAGGCAAACTTGCTAGTCATCAAGCCAGAATAGCAAAGGATCTCCTAGAGAGGGTTAAGCGTTTTTTGGGCTTCTGGACTCAGTATCCTCAAGTATTGCCTAGTCTCTGGAGTTTTAATGCGAGAGACGTGGAGTAAACGCAACGAAAAGGCGACGCACCTTCACCAATCTTCTCCAGTTTCTAGTAATTCTCCATCGTTGGAGGAGTACCTCGTGAAAGGGAGGACGAAAGATCCAGTCAGGGTAGTAGGTCTACCAGAGAAACGACCTGGGCGATGGATGGGCGGGAGCAACGGGCAAGGCCTCGTCGTCGTTCCCGTCTTCTAACTGTTCATCAAGTCAGCCGTTGTCATCTTGAAAGTGGGTTGTGGGGTGGAACCTCGACACGAGGGCGGGGGCAGTTGGCTTCGAGACGCGTAGGACGACGGCGAGGACGAGGCGAGGGAACGAGAAGCCGAAAGCCCCTAAAGCAGAGCAGAGAGACGGATCCGGGCGGCCCTGAAGTTATCAATAGGTGGTCGCCATAAAACGAGGATGAAGTTCTTTTGGTGGCTTTGCGGTTTGATGGATATTGCGGGGTTAAAGTGCTGCGTTGTGTTCGTTGCGATGATGGTGATGGATGACTGCAAATTAATTATTATGGGCTTGGCCGGTTTGTTGTGATTACTTACGGCTGGTCGCTCCGCGAACAAAGAACCAGGGCGGCAGCGAATCGCTGGCACCAAAGGCATGTACGCGTTCTTAGTGAGCATCGCCCTTACGAGAGACTGCGCCTTTCACTATCTAACATTAGTTTAGCACATCTTAAACAAGTAATTAAAGAGATATGTTAATTGTTAAAAAATCTATAAATATATATTTCCTTATTAAACAGCTTAAAATTACAATTCTTTGAAAGGTTATTAGACGATCTAAATTAGAGCTAAGTCTAGAAAAGATCACCCAAGGTAGAGCGAGCGCCGTGACTTGTCCACAAGCTACGTTAGAACGTTTGTTTTCCTTCTCCTGATCGATCAGGCAGTTGTCGATAGACATACTCCAATTCGTGTACCCTGGAGTGGCATCACGTTCAAAATATTTTTGCCAGATTCATCCGTGCAGAACATGAGAACTCCGCCTTGGAGATTCCGCAATACTTCCCTGAATCGGAGATTCCGCAACACTAACCCTTGAAGCTTCTACTTGTTGTGCTAGTCAAGGTCCATTCGCGTTTCCAAACACCTCATCGATCCCATGGTCTCGTATGCGTCTGGGAATCTCTGCCTGAGGGAGACACTTGTTGGCGCCTTTAGAATCCCAGAGAGTGCCGTAGTGATTCCCCTGAAACACACGTAAGAACTAAAGTGTCAAGAGTTGCTCTGCGCATGGTGATGGAGATAGATGAGGCCAAGTACAAGCGGACTTGCTCTCTGCGACGTGAGATCATTCCTCATTGCATGGCATCTATGAATGATCCTTGTCGACGAGAACAGAAGAGAAAGCGTTTCGTTTAGGCAGTGCCATACAAGTCCTTTCCAATTGCTTAGGCTTGTGGTCTTTGCTGGCGGTTTGTGTCTGGAGACTACCTACTATCGTGACCTTCCCGCCCCCCCAGACACCGCAAATGCAGTAGTACTGCTGTGGGGACTGCTCGGAACACGCTGTCTCATGCTAATCGTTTCCAGTCTAGAGACGATGGCTCCTCAACGAGTGAATGGCGGTTACAAACACGCATTTAGTTTTATTTTATTTTCTAAGTCGCAGGTCTGGTTGCAGCAGCTACATCGTCGAACCATTCTCTGCTAGATCGCGTGGCTCAGTATATCGCGGCTAGAAAACGATCCGATATCAACTGTGATTTTGATATTGGACGCGTGGCCCCAGAGATACAGGTATATGCATCACAGCACGAGGAATTATCCAAACGTTTCCTTCCTTATGCTGCTGGGAATTGGATCATACATACTCGGGGTTTGGAAGAAGACAGAGATACAGACGTCTGGCCACTCTAGCGGTAACTTGTGGAGGACGAGCTGAGGTACGTCAAAGTGCTATTTCTAGGGCCGAGAAAGGTCTCATGTGAGCTTTGCATTGCGCGATTCACAATTCTTTAACGGCTTATTTCTCTACTTCTTGACTATTGCATTCTCAGCATCTCCGAGGCCTGCTTCCACACGACGCTGAGGGACCATTGATATTTGGCATCATTCGAAACATGCGGCTAGGAGAAAGACAGTTTATACTCCTCGCACGGATTCAATGCTGAAAAATTCCCTTGCAATTCCTGTTGTTTCAGAGACTGTACGCAGTTCCCGTAGTCCAGATGTCCTTGTCAGACTTGTACGGGCAGACAACCATGTCACTCTAGGACATATATTGCGTTATCGCTCATAACATAAGGCGTATCACTTCGAATGCTCACTTCTCAGTCTTGCTATGGCTGATGGAAATCTGGCTCTAGCAAGTGAACTGATCACTGATCACAGCTAGAGTAGATCCCTTAAACACCTCTATCTATTAAGAGGCCTAACTTTAAGACACTATGCATAAGCTATTATTAGGTAATAACTTAGCCTTTTTGCCTCCTATAGTTTTATAAAGCACTAGCTAAATACTAGTAATATAGCTATAATAAGGGAGGGAAGTAATATTATAGGCTAAGGCTATATTAAGGATTCTAGCTATACTAAATTCCAGTCCTTAAACTAGTCTAAAGGTATAAGCTCTTAAGCTAAAAGTAAGCTAGAACCTAGCTTCTATTTTACTATATACTCTTAGAGATTCTTCTTTTTCTTTCTTATTCTTTAGCTTTAGATAGATAATATTATAGTAATAGCTTATTAAATAAACTCTTATCTAGCCCTTTATAAAAGTATACTTAAGCTTCTTAAGGGAATTTAAAAGAATATATATACTCTTATTAGAAAAGAGAAAATCCTATTAGATAGAGTGAAAAATTAGCCTTAGAACAATATACTAAAGTATAAAAGCCTAAAGAAAATATATTATAGCTATTTATACTAATAGTAATCTAGGAAGAAACTAGCTAGAGTAAGTTAAGTTGCCCTTACTAGTGCTACTATTAGTTGCGTCACTTCTCAATCTAGCTTTTTATCTAAGCATCTAACTCTCCTCTACCCTCAGCGGTAATAAACCCAACCATCTTCTCAAGAGCATGCAAATCCCCTGCCACCGTCCCGGCCTGCTCCTTAGGCATCCAGCCCTCCGTATAGCCACCGCCGAAGTCAACGACCCAGACATCCTCATTTCCATCGATCAGGACATTATCCGGCTTGGCATCTCCCCAGGCAATGCCAGCTACATGCAGCTGGCTGATGATGTGTCGGAGCTGCAAAACCCACTTCTCTCGTAGGGGTGCTGTGGTATCCATGTTCATAGCACAAGACAGTGTCACGCGTCCGCAGTCGATATAGGTGAGCAAAAGGCCAAAGACGACACCGGCCTTATCCCGCACTAGACTATACAGGCGAGAGATTCGTAGGCTATCATCTAGCTGCGCCTTGCTGTTCTTCTTGTAGTTGTCGAGCTCGCTCCTAAGGAAGTGCCTATCCCCCCGGCGAATGAACTTGAAGAAGGCATGGGTTCCATCCTTGAGACGTACTTTGCTTGGCATTCCAGAGGGCGGTCCGATGGTAGGCTCCTTGTCGATCTGGACATCAGATGGGAGGAAAGATTCAAAAGGTGAGCATAGTTCGTCAGCAAGATGAACGCCAAACCTCGACGCACCACCGACATGGCTGTCCTCATAGGGCACAGGGACCAGCTCCTGGGAGACAGCTCGCAATGTGTAGACAAAGGATTCAGGAAACAGAAAGTCGTGTAGGGTGCATATCTGATCTTTATCGCATGGGGATAGTTTCCGGAACAAGGGGAATAAGGGCTCGACGGCCCAGTCGTGGAAGTCTTCGATAGTGAACCCATCCAGTTCGTAGTTTTCAGCAACCTCTAGGAAGAAGAGGTAGCGCTCTCTCAGTTGGGGCGACTCGGAGAAGTTGTCGGCGAAGAGGTGGAGAAAAAAGCGCTTGCCACAGCAGGTGATGACCAGCTCCGAGTCCGTATCTCTATTACTGAAGGTAAACTCCAGTACACTCCAAGGAGGTGGCGGCGCCTCCGGGGGCTGTGTTGTGGCCGGGCTGGTCGTGGAAGGGGCATCCGACATGGTGGCGGGGAAAAGGCTATTTCTGAGCGTCGGGCGGCGCTTGCTCGGGAATGTGGGAGATGGGTGGTAAAGGGGTGCGAGAGAAGTTGAAGTTTGTTGGTTGAGGACCGAAGCGCGGTGAGGGGTGATGATGATGATGCTTGCTGGTTGGCTTACCTAAACCATCGACAATACCGCTGCGGCCACCGGGCTTACGCTCAGCCAGACCACAGACGGTCTGTGTGCCCGAATCAGAGGTCTGTTACAGCCGTGGCTGATGAAAACCTCTGTGGCAATCCGGATTGTTATCTGAGAGACCTCATGAGCAATGGGTGGACTTGCTGTTACTGCGGCGAGCCAGGGAACAGTATGGACATATGCGCGGGACGTTTCTTTTGTATCTAACAAGGCACTGTCAATCTATTGTTTCTATGCTATTGAAGAGTTATCCGCGCGTTGCGACAGAAGGACTGTCCAACCATTTTAAAGGAAGAGGTTTTGGTAATCACCGGAGAATTGCTGTTGATAGATGTTCCTATTTATAACGTGGAGAACCCCTTTACCTTTTTTCGGTGTCTGTCCTTTCTGTGTCGGCGGCGGCAGCTGGGGCGTCCAGCGCTGCGATCTCCACGTCCTTGGCCTTGACAAGTGCGGTCAGGTATTCACCAGCATCGCCGAAACCCTCTATCGTGCCGAGATTGGATTTGAAGAACTCGACATCGAGCAGCATACTGTAGGATACCAGGTTAGAATGTCCTTGTGCGGCTGCTTGGCAATGCATCTTACCTGTCCCGGCCCAACTCCGTCATGGGGCCAATCTCCTGAAAAGCTTGGCCGAACTGAACCTTGTAGCTGAGAAAGACGGCGACCATGACCATACACACAGTTTCTTTGGGCATTGTCTTGGTCAGGGTGCCGTGCAGCGACGTCGTGTCTTTGGCCAACGTCGCCATGTAGGCATGTGCATCCTTCTGGCCCTGGTCCCAGTCAATGCCTTTCAAAGCCTTGACGTGCGAGCCGGCCAGGCGACTCATGATTTCGACCATCTTGTCATACATGCGACTCTGTTGCTCTTGGCAGATATGCTTGACCTCGTCAAATTCCACGACACGCAAGGTCGTCGCACCACGTCCAGCATGACGTCGAACAAACTCGCCGACATGGCCGGTCAGGGTTGCGATAAATGCCAACGCTTGCGATGCGAGAGCAAGGTGCTTCGAGGTGATGTTCTTCAATCCTGCGGACTGTCTGGCCCCTGCGTCCAAGACGAGTCGTGTGCAGCACGCGTTGAAATGACGAAGATAGGAGACCAGCGAAGTCGAGATGTCAGCAGCCATCGAGGGCATGCCAGAGATCAATTGCAGGAAGTGGGACAAGCCATTCGTGCAGAGGATTGCAGAGCTGGGAAGCACAAACACTTGCTCGCCGACAAAGCCGAGATTCAGAGAGAAGTATCGGAGGAACCAGGCTCGCGATAGGCGCGTGCTCTGCTCTGAGCGAACTCGGAGGAGCTTGACGATCCGGTCCTGCGCGATATCCACCGCTTCACCTAGAAGGCGTGGTAGGTCTATCGCTTTGTGGAGTTCTTGTGTCTGGCGTGCGACGATGGAGGAGTCGTAATCCAACGAGCTGGCAACGTCAAGCAGCAGTTTGACTTGTGTCGTCAACCTTCTCAATGTTTCCGTGACGCTGACATAAATCTCAATCAGCATTGCTTCAGCATCGCCAGGCTCGAGAGCTCGTAGGTTACGAGCGAGGATGGACGACTTTTGTTGTTGAGACAACCGTGTTCCTCCTATCATAGTTGACGAAGACACCATTGACTCGCTGTCCTCATCATCCGCGCTGGGCAGCGATCGCCGGACGAGATTGCGAATCTCTTTCAGTGCAGCCTCTCTATAGGCGGCGGCAGCAATCGTGAGGTGCTTCGCTCGGTGTAGGCCAGTCAAGGTCTCGAGCAGCTCAGACCGAAGACCGCCAGTTAAGCTCAAGTAGGACGGAAGGACCGGATGCTCCTGTGTATAAGCGCCTCGAGGCCGCACAAAAGCACCGGTCCAGCGTACGAGCACCTCCTGCGTAGATACAGCCTCAGAGTGGCGCCGGAGGTCGCCCACAAGGAGACTCAGACACCGTGTTTCGTAAGCCTTGCCGATGCGGAATCGCAAAGTCGCCAGATCGTCATGCACGCCTTGCAACGCTGCTGCACCTCTGAGATCGCGAAGCTGAACATTCTGTCCGTCCGCCCTACATGGTGTCTTTGAGAAACCTGGCTCGCCGGAAATGAGCTTCTCGAGGGACGCAATGCCTTCGGAAGCCTCGTCGACGTCGCCATTGTCAACGAGGGACTCGCAAGCGGCAACGCTATCCACAATGTGTTTTAGCTGCAGGATCGCATCCTGCAACCGCTGGAGATTTCCCCATCGTTGTCGCTTCTGGACAATGTGCAGCCCATTGATGGCAGTCTCTTGGTCCAGAACATCGAGCTCGCGTCTCAAAGCCTTGATTCTTTCCACGGAACTGGCGGCTTCTGCGTGGAGCTCCCGCAGCGAGCCCAGTGCAGCGAAGAAGGACGTGGCAGCCGCTGAAATTGAAGCTATGAGATGCATCTCGGCTGTGTCGATGTACCAAGATAGCTTTTCTTGCAGTATCGCATTAGTTGCCAGGGCTTTCCGTGGTGCCCTTGCACTTGCGTTTGCTGGAACCTTCGTTTCATCCAGTCTCCGAACAACCTCAGACCGCTCCGTGACCACGTCAAATGTGCGAGGGTTTTCCAGGTGGAAGTTTGCATCAAAATAGACAGCGGGAATGGTCGTCAATGGCGGCGGGCCTTACATCACTCGTTTTGCAAATTCTGAACTCCATCTTCGAATTGGACTGGTTTCTCTTGTCCGTGGTGGGGAATTTCTCGGCCATAGGCTGCCATCATCGAGGACGACGGCAAACTCACCGCTCGTTTTGGGGAGTGTAGCTGCCGCTTCCTCCTCGCTTGCCTCCAGTCTTCGTAACCGTTCGTAAAATGCACCGAGCTGGACTAGGTAGGGCTTGAATTCTGCTGTATCAACATGCGCGATGTTCGTCAGTGTCACGGGTGGGATGTCGCGTGCGGTTAGATGCTTGTGGGCGCCCGATGCTTGAGCAGCGGCATGTGGTTGGCGTGCACCGGAATTCAGCATCGCGCGTAGTTGATCAGACAATCGGGGCGCCACTGAGGATTCTTAATAGCGAGCAACACAAACGTGCATGCATCAACGATTCGTAGCCTCGATCGGGAGTATTGATGGATGTGTCCGTGGCAGAGCGAGAATGGAGTGCCAATGTCACCACATGCCGGCGCGTTCAGTCACGTAAGCACTATAATGCACGAATCCGCATGGGAGGGTTGCTGGATCAATGGGAGCATCAGCCGAGCTATGTCGATGAAGAGGTTTCGCCGACGTGAAGGGTCTTTCTGGTGTTCGTCCCAGGTGTTCGATGGCATCCGGCTACTGTTGGAGCCCACATGCTCAAGAAACATGTAGCCGGTTGATGGGTGGTAAGTCAATGGGCGATCCCAATGTACGCCGTAACCTTGAGGGCTCGCATAATCCCTATTGCGAAACAACCTTTGGCTAACCATTCATAGCTGTCTGGTGCAATATCAGCTACCACATCAAGAGGAACATCGACCTTGCTGAACAAGGAGTACCGATTGACAGCGATGACTTCTCTGAGAAGCTGATGATGGTACTGAAGCATTCTCCAAAAAGGCCATTGGCACACGGCTCCCTCAACTGTCCCGAACCAAACAACTTCAAGACATGATTCCACGCTCCAGTGATGTCGTAACGAAATCTAGGGTTGTCAAGAAGAAGGGCTCAGGATCATCGAAGAAGAACGGTTCTGTCTTCAACGACGACCCCAACCTCTACATCCCTACGGTTACAAAGATCCAGAACACGGTTACAACCAGAACAAATCTGGTCAAGCCAAAGACGATCAGGAGAGTGCCGGGCAACCCAGCAGCGGTTCCACCATGGAGATCAGCAGCGATGAGTCTTCAGATTTCGACACCGATGAGGAAACCGAAAACGCTCTCGCACAGCGCCGGGAGGCAGACAAATCACGCCGCGATGCGAATAAGGCCCGCCGCAACGTGGATAAAATCCGCCGCGATGCCGACACGGAGCGCCGCCACAAGAGGGATCGTCGTGATGCCAAGCGGACGGAGCGTCGTCGACCCCGAAAAGAGCGTGACTTAACCGACGATGAAGAGTTCAGTACCGATTTCGACACTGATGATGAGCATCGTCGCAGCCAGCGAGACATCCAGCGCGACATCCAGCGCGACAACCAGCGCGACAACCAGCGCAACAGCCAGCGCGACTAGCAGGGTGATGGGAACCCCGATCCTGAGCACGGTGAGGAGGGTGCTAATATGGGGAAAGGATTTCCTCATTATGAATATGGGATTCTTCGTGATTCTGCTGGCGATATTGTTGACGCAGCCTAGACAGAGCGTCCTTTTTGGGCTGGTGTTATGTCACATAATATAGGCTGTCATAATACTACGCATTAGCGGAGTGTTCATTCCACTTTTGCCGTAGCCGTCAAATGCAACATGTTAGGATGCATTTGTTATCCAAGTGGATCTGATGCGAGAAGAGGGCATTAACGTTTCGCAACCAGCTTCTGAGTGCAATGGATCTTTTGGAGTGATTGGGATGATATTTTATTTCGCGGATGGTGTTTTCATTTGGCATGGTATACTAAAGGGAGTTTTAGTGTAGGGCAATGTGCACATTTCTACCGGGGATTAAGGCGATAGCTATCGCCTGGGTGTTTATTCAGCTATTTCGCAATTCTATTACCTTTAACCTCTTAACCTAATGAATCTTCTCATGGCACTCCTTCGCACTTCAACACACACCTCGCACCTCTGGCAACCAGCATCGGTAAACTAATGCATGCTTGTCCCTCTTAGTTCTGCAAAACCAGCGTCAGGAGGCCACGCAGTATTTTTCAAACGACACAAACCGGAACATGGCCGAGAAGAAACTTTGCTGTGACAGAGACGGCCATGCCTGCGTGGTCATGGGAACCTGCGACCCCGAAGCTTGTCACATCGTCCCTTTCGCCTGGAACAATACGCCAGCAGCCGTGTTGAAGAGAAGCCTGGTCTTCAGGTACAACGAAGCCTTTTTCAACGGTTCTTGGGTCGTTGCATACAATCGATATCTCGCGAACCGTCAAGCTCCAGACGCCGCGGACATCCAATCTTTATCTTCTCCAAGAAGAGTACTGTCTGAGTTCCATAATCGCAGCACTCCTCAAGTCACCTTAGCGCACTCAGCCGCCATCTACCGTATACCATCTGAATGTATATATATCCCACCATATCATTTCTTGAATACCACCAATAGCGTCCACTAGATGTCGACTTCAAAGAAGAAAGCGCCACGACCAACCACCTATACGGATTATTTCACTGCCAATGATGGGCGTCGCCGCGATGCCGAGGGCGGGTGTCTTCTGAAATCTGATGATCACGGACTTGCTTGACCAATCCAAGCTGCACCGTTTGCCCAGATTCGATCTTCTGGACCTTGCGAAGCGTTAAGGCGGTAAGGGTACTGGCATCGATTGCCACAAGTTGATTCAAGGTTTGACAGTGTCGATGGTGACTTTCAACCGCCTCTTGCATCTTCCGGATGATGGAGCCGTCGAGCCTGAGCGAGGCGGGCGTGGTTGGTGCGGGAAGATGGGCGAGGCACGGTAAGGTCAGTGCATCAGTTCAAGCTCAGGCACAGGGAAGAGGCCTATAATGTGTGGCATATGTTACTCACCGGCATGATTGTCGTCACTGGTTGGTGGGAGCAATGCCAATTCGTGCTCCTCCGTGAAGGTCAAGCCACTGCGTTCGTTGGAGTTGAGGATGGACTCAATACGACGCTCGATGTCCTCATCGTCTTACATGTCGATTCGCGCCATCTCATCTTTTGTCACGTCCATATTGAACCCAATCTTGTCGTCAGGGTAATTAGAAGAGTGGTCCTTATCCCGAACGTCACCGTTAGAGTCGCTGTTATGTTCTCCATCTGAAGCTCTATCGGTAGTCTCCAATACTTCACGGGTGTGGTTGATCTCGAGTTCTTCATCTTCAGACCCCAAATGAGTCCCTACTATAAAATCCAGAGCGTAAACGTCCTTGAGTCCTGCATCAGTAAGATTGGGAGCCTCCTAAGAGATTCTCCCGTTACCAAGGAGCTCACCTAAGCCCCAGCATCCTATAGAGAGAGATTTTAAGATAACTCTAGAGAGCGTAACGCCTAAATCCTGACTCTTCAAGATAAGTCTGGAGAGCATGAGGCCTAAATCCCGATTCTTTAAGAAGCCCCATTTATTTCTTGTGCTGTCCCGCATTGTATTCTCAATCCAAACAGTACATCGACACTTTCACACACGGTCTTGTCTACGCATTATTGTCAGAGCCAAAAGGTAGGGAGCATTATAGTAACAGATAGTCAGTAGCGAAGGCCTGCAAGCTCGAATGTAGGGGTTGTAATGTTGTAAGACTAATCTCTTCCCTAACAGTCACCATGATGAACGAGGCGCAAGACCAGGTGGCCCAGCCCTAGCAACCCAGCTTCCCCGCGATGGCCGACCCCCTTGAAGGCCTCAGCGAGCAGATAAGTCGGTGCGCCAACCTCCCCGCAGTCGACGGGGGGGCAGCATCTAAGCAGCCCTCATTCTAAGGATAAAAGACAAGGTACAGTCCTCCCTCACAATCCACTGAACCACTCAGGCATCTCCCATTGGCATAATGGGCTGAGTGGTCAGCCCAATGGCAATCATCATGCGCACCTTCTTGACATTGAATCTAACCGTGGTAGAGAGTTTCAGTTCGCTGAGGATCTGGTTGACAAGGGCAGCTATGGGTACATATAATTAGCGATAGGCCAGGGCCGACGTTGAGAGTGTAACTAACCATATGCATTATATGCTTTATGACCAATTTTTAGGAAGCCAGCAATTTTAAGACCTATTTCAACGTTCATAAGGGCTATAAGCTCTATAGAGGGCTTAGTTAAGGTGCTGCTTCAGAGGCGGACGTATTGGTTATGGTCATCAGATTGTCTGTCACTCGCAGGTAAGGAAGGATCCTAGGGCTAAGGCTCACAAATATCCGAGTTGCTGGATAACTCCGTCGATCTTGCCATCAAGCGCCTTAACTTTTGTTTCAAGTGTATCGACCTTAGTGTTAAGCTCGCAATGGTTATTGTCGACCTTGGCATTGATCTCGTGATGGTTTTCGTCGACCTTGGCCGCAAGGTTGTCGACATTGGCCACCCTTGCTCAGGGTCTGACGAGCGCGCATGAGGTCCAGAGCTAGAGCATAGTCACAAGGTGGTTGGAAAGCTCCACGCCCCATCCCTGTGGAGAGGCTCCGCCATACATCGTCGTCACAGCCAAGGTCGTCTTGCGTCATGCCTTGCTGCGCGAGAACGACCTTGGACGACAGCGAGTCATGGTCTCCAACAACCATTTCGCATGTTGTCTGAGAATGTCAGCCTTTTCATCGAGAGAAAATAGGTCAAGTAACCAACTTATCATGCCCTGGGGCTTTCTCTTGTTGTCGTTTCGGCTCGTCAAGTAGGTAGAACGTCCAAGTCCAACCATTGTCTGGTTGACATGTTGCAAAACCCTTCCATGGACAGTCGTGTTGCTTGAAGTCCACTTTGACTCCCGCACACGAAACAACATAGGAAGTGGTAATAGGGATCCCGTAGCAGGTCTGTGAGGTCGTGCCATTAAGCTTCCCAATGGTGAACCTATTCTCGTTTGCGAAGCCTTATCGGTGCTCGAAAAGGTGTGTGGAAGTCCTGCCCCACATCCGCCTTTGACTGTTTGGGAAGGGAACACGTGATGAGCAACCATAAAGAGAGAATGTGATAAGATAAGATAAGATAAGATAAGTTGCGATGAGGGGCATTTGGTGGGATGGCTTCAAAATTTTCTCTCTAGCAACCAACACACACTCATCAATCAAGCTGCCATCCTTGCGCTGCAGAAATCAGACAAGATGGCCACCGAAATCGATGCCGAGGCGCCTCACAACAACTTCGACGTGCGTAAATTTCCTCTCCCTGGTCTCTTCGCCCTACCCCGGCACCGCCCAGCCCCCCCCCTGCATCCCAGGTTCCAGGACTTCAGCACTGACATGTTTCGTCACAGACCATCTTGGTGTTGGATTTTGGCAGCCAGACTAGCCATCTGATTCTCCGACGCCTGCGAGCCCTCAGTATTTACGCTGAGATGCTCCCCTGCACCACCAAGCTCGCCGATCTCACCTGGAAGCCGAAGGGTGTTGTCCTGTCTGGAGGTAAGAATCCTTTCAGCCCGCCTCCGTCCTTCTTTCTAATCAATTCAATAGGTCCCTCCTCCGTTTACGATGAAGGCTCGCCCCGTGAGACCTCTCCCCTCCACATGTAGGATATAAGTATGCTGATTCAAAAAAGATGTTGACCCCGCTGTCTTTGAGCTTGGTGTTCCGATCCTGTGAGTCACCTCCCATTGAGAAACGCGCTTTCACTCACACGAATTTATAGCGGTATCTGGTATGACTCCATTTGAGCCCCATCATGGTGTAGTACTAATTACGTGAGTCCAGCTATGGTTGCCAGGCAAGTTCCTCCTTTTATCTAATTCTATCGCTGTTACTGACCTCCCGTAGGAAATTGCTTGGCAGACCAACTCGGCCAACGTTGCTCGCGGAACCGCTCGAGGTTTGTACTTGTTTATCAAACCTAAGAGTCCACGTTTTCTAACTCGGCTCAATAGAGTACGGCCACGCCGACGTCACTATCCACAAGGTTGACAGCCATGTCGACCGTCTCTTCGCTGGTCTGGGCGAGACCATGCATGGTGAATTTCCTACCTCCCAATATCAAACTTCCGTGCCTTTTACGGATTCTAACCCTGGACAGCCTACATGAGCCACTTCGACAAGCTCGTCCGCCTACCTGAGGGATTCGTTGTCATCGCTAAGACTGCCAACTCTGAGTTTGCTGGCATTGCTCACCAGACAAAGCCTATCTTTGGTACGTTTTCCCCATCGCAACATCGATTCACATTATCCATTCCCCCAGTTCATCACTCGCCAACTGCCCGGCTGCACTCTTGCCTCATTTCGTTTCCCTTCGCGTTACCTACAGCCCTCCCACATCGCCCACTTTAGATTCTTGACTAACTCGACACGTCAATAGGCGTACAGTTCCACCCCGAGCTCGAGCACGTATGTTACCAGCTCCATTCTACCTTTCCTGCACCTTGCAACTGACACAATGCAACTCAGACTCCACAGGGAAGTGAGCTCCTGCGCAACTTTAGTGTCGACGTTTGCGGAGCGCAACCCAATTGGGTCATGAGCGACTTCATCGAGCAGGAGATCGCTCGGATCAGGAAGCTTGTTGGCGACAAGGCCCAGGTCATCGGAGCCGTCTCCGGTGGCGTTGACAGCACCGTGGCCGCCAAACTCATGAAGGAGGCAATTGGTAATGATGATGGCTGTATTATGCATATGCGATGAGGCTAACACGAATCCAGGTGACCGTTTCCACGCTATCCTCGTTGACAACGGTATGACCAAGCCTCGCGCGCGCGCCTGCCCAACACTAACATGTAGCAGGATTGATGCGTCTTGACGAGTGCAAGCAGGTCAAGGAAACTCTTCAGAAGCATCTCGGAATCAACCTTACGGTGGTTGATAGCACCGAGCTTTTCCTTAGTCGCCTTAAGGGCGTTAGGGAGCCTGAGAAGAAGCGCAAGATCATTGGAGAGACCTTTGTATGTCCTCGACCACCTGATCTCCCTCCCGACTTATGCTTTCAGCAGTACTAACTGGTCTGTAGATTGACTTATTCGAGCAAGAGGCCATTAGAATCGAGAAGGAAGCTGAGAACACCCCTAACGCCGGAAAGGTTTCTTGGTTCCTTCAGGGCACAGTACGTATCCCTGCGTCATTGCCCTTCATGTATAGATGCGTGGATTAACTCACCTGCTTACTCTAATGCAGTTGTACCCCGATGTGTACGTATAGTGAGCGGTTTGTGCACTGGGAGAAGACTGACCGTCCGCAGCATCGAGTCACTGAGCTTCAAGGGTCCTTCTGCCACTATTAAGAGTGAGTAGCTATTTTAGATATTGACGTCTGCAATTACTGACTCTGGCCATAGCCCATCACAACGTCGGTGGTCTTCCCCAGGCA